>LR736933.1:315834-332614 GCA_902654985.2 Oryctes borbonicus
TTTAGTGTTGTTTATAGTGCACATCTATCTTTAGCTTTTATTTTTAAATTAGTGTCGAAGAAAGAGGTACAAATTCAGGAGTTTGTTTTAAAAAAGATACCCTGTTAGATAATAGCTTCTAAACATAATACGTGTGCTCCCAAGCTTCAAGGTCCTATTAGCAGCAGTAACACAAAGAACGCGAGAGTGTCGTAATAATTCATCCCGGAGGCGTTTATTATAATTTCCATTTAAAAAGTTTGTATAGCGCAATATCTCCTTAATTGGCGAAACAGGAAATTTCGATTTACATTTTTCTTCGGTTGCCTGTTAAATCGATGAACGCCATGTTTAATTGATTGTCAAATGTTGTTAACTGAATGGAAATTAAACTTCTACGGACGTATTTAAAGTGCATTTAACATATTCGGAAACTTAGACTGATTTGTATCGGCGTATAACGCTGTGACGAGCAATATATAATGGTGGGTGTTACCAGATCAGATATCTACCTTAGAACTAGGTGTAGTTTTAGGTTAAAACTTGTCAAACCTGACATCAGGTCATGTAAACTATAAAGTAATCCTCCGTCTTGTTTTTTCCCAGAGTTTTTTTGGTTTCGGCCAATCGGCAGAGATCGATATTTACCTCGATGGACAAGAAACTAGGAAAACAGCCGAAGTCAAAACAGAAGATGGAAAGAAAGAAAAATTACTTCTATATTACGATGGAGAAACAGTGTCCGGAAAGGTATTATCGCATATAGTCCTCAATACAATACACGTTAAAATGCCCATTTTACAGGTGAATATAAGCTTGAAAAAGGCAGGGAGTAAGTTAGAACACCAAGGTATAAAAATTGAATTCATAGGACAAATAGAGCTATATTACGATAGAGGTAATCACCATGAATTTACAAGCTTAGTAAAAGAATTAGCAAGGCCTGGCGAAATGATTGCACATACAAGTTATCCGTTTGAATTTAGTTGCGTTGAAAAACCATTTGAGGTTTACACAGGTATAACATTATGTTTGTAATCGCATCGTTACGTATCAATCTTTAAATTTATTTTCTAGGCTCTAACGTTAAATTACGATATTTCTTACGAGTAACCATCGTACGTAGAATAGCCGATCTCGTTAAAGAGATGGACATCGCAGTGCACACGCTTTCTAGTTATCCGGAAATGAATAACCCCATAAAGATGGAAGTCGGTATAGAAGACTGCCTTCATATAGAATTCGAATATAATAAATCAAAATATCACCTTAAGGATGTTATCGTTGGTAAAATTTACTTTTTGCTGGTAAGGATTAAGATTAAACACATGGAGATTGCAATCATCAAGAGGGAGACGACTGGTTCCGGTCCGAATACTTTTACGGAAAACGAGACTATTGCAAAGTATGAGATTATGGATGGGGCACCGGTTAGAGGTATGTAATATTGTTTAAATCGCCTTGAATTTTGTTCTGGAGATTGTTAATCTTCATGAAATTGCTATTATTGATAGGATGTGATATTGGGGATTCCCCTTTTTTTTTAATACAATTGAGAGAGTACCTTGGTATAAGAGCAACACAATTGTTTTTAACGGCTGAATCACGTGATTTCGGGGTACGGCTCCCTCCAAAAATTTGCATGATTTTAAAATTTTTATAAATATTTCGAAAACTATAAATAATTTTTTTTTTTACATAATTTAATTTCAGATAAGCAAATTATTTTCGGAAATAAAATATATTGAGGGGGATCGAGTACCCTGCTAAATTTTTTTTGTGAATTTTTCAATGAATATATTGCGAGTAATATTGCGGCATTTCAGTGCAAGAATAAAGCATCAAAAAACAATGATATGCATGTTCCGGGGTCGAACCATCTGTATGTTCAGTGTTTATTTAACAGAGGCCGCAAAATTCTATCCACACCCACTTATGTGATGGGCGCATTTGTAATAATATGGAAAAAAGTTGTTTGCTGTATAAGTCTAGTTAAAATCCAGCTATACAGAGTGTTGTTAAATGCGACCATAGCTAAAAGAAAAAGTGCCTGAGTGCAACATCCTGTATATCTCGCAGTTGCTTTTTACCCTTAGTATCATTACGTTATTCGAATCGATGTCGTAGTAGAGGTGCTTTTTAAGAGCACTTTTCTTGTTTGGTGGTACGTACTTCTGAAACACTCTGTATAGCTGGAAATGGATTTTGAATAGATTTAAACAGGAAACAACTTGTATTTAAAACTTTTTTCCATATTAATACAAATATGTCCATAGTACAAGTGTTACGTTTAAGTGCAACGTTCTGTATATTCCGCGGTACCATATCACGAAGGAACTTCCGATATGAAGTTACAAGAGGCGGCATATTCCATTTAAGAAAGCGAAGTAGTGTACAGCGAAAACTAAATACTTATGTTCATTTGTCATTTATTAGTTAGTAACTAATTCTGTTTTTTAGGTGAAAGTATACCAATTCGCGTATTCTTAGCTGGCTACGATCTGACACCAACAATGCGAGATATTAACAAAAAATTCTCTGTTCGTTACTACCTAAATTTGGTACTAATGGATACAGAGGATAGAAGATATTTCAAGCAACAAGAAATCATCCTGTGGAGAAAAGGTATTGATGTTACTTACTACTTACTTTACAAATGTATCAAATAATTGTCTTAGGTGATAAACAAAGGAAACCCAACATACAAGCACAAACAAATTTAGTAGCTTCACATTTAGTTAAAAACGAACCTCATAACGAAAACAAAGAGAACCAGAACACGACAAACAATCAACAGCAAGCTACCGTAAAAGAAGACTTCACCAGAGCAAATAATTCACAATCAACTGAGAACATCCACGATGATCCGATCAATCAGTTCGACGGGAAAACTGCCGAGGCTCCGATTCAGAACATGCAAAGGGAGGCAGGTGACGGCCAGATCGATAACGATGCCAATTCGGAGCAGTGATGTATAGCGAACAACGGCTGGCGGCAGTGGATGTACATATTTGTGATTTAGACTGTTCAAATCCGGTGTTACTGTGTATATTACTATTATTAATTATTATTATCACTATATATATATTGTTTACAGTTATCATTATTATTATTATTGTATATTTGGCAAAAAAGTACAATATATCACAAAAAGCGAGATATGTTTTGATTTCAACGGTTTTAGTGATATTTTTGAATAGGTTTAATTAAACTTTATTTGAAGACAATTTAAATATGTTTTAAAAAATCCAAACTTGCTGTTGAGATACATTTAAATATTATATACTTTCACCAAAAATGTTCGTATAATTCAAAAGTTTTTTTAGTGTAGTAATAAACCATGTACATATTTTTATTATTCTATCATGAGGTGGCGCTGACCGCTCTCCAAAAAGCCGTCCGAGTCGCGAGGATACGAAATGGAAATAGTTGCTACTCCTAGTATATGCATCGATAGGTGGGAGATACGGACGGAGCCGTTGATAGGAATTGTGATTTGTTGCGTCTAGTACAATGCACCTTACTTCTGAAGCATCTACGTACACTACCGTTCATATATTTGGGGACGACTAAGAAAAACTCTGAAAAATAAGCAAAATTGAAATATTGACGATTGTGTTTTATATGAAAGAGTTATACATTTCTATATTTATGAACATAATTTACAACAGTATTCTCTTCTATCCCATCAAATTTATAACGCATTTATATTCTACCGCAGCCTCAGGCAAAATTCCTCTTAATCCCTTTTATGGGGTTATAAACGTAAACTTGAAAATATTGTCGAATATTTCCACAAAGGAATAATGTGAGATTCATAGAACAATTAGTACAACAAACAAAGCAGATATCGTCTTGTATTTAAAATAAAATCGATCTTGATAGTAGTTTAGTTTAAATTTAACTATCGTAATAAACGGGCGGTGTTGAAATGGCAAAACGAAAAGAAATTTCCATCGAAACGCGTTCTGCTATTATTACTTTACGTAATGAAGGATACTCAATGGCAGTTATTGCGAAAAAATTAAAAATATCGAAAATTGGTGTATTTACATTAAAACGGGTTCTTTGGCTGATAAGAAACGCTCTGGACGCAAAAAGAAGACAACAGCTGCTGAAGATCAGTTCATGGTTCTTGTTTCAAAAAGAAACAGATTCCTAACGGTTCCGGAAATAACGCAGCAAGTCAATGTTTCACGAAGAAATCCTATTTCGCATTCGGCCGTGGAACGAAGATTAATTGCGGCACGCTTAAAGGGACGAGTAGCTGCCAGAAAACCGCTTTTGAAAGTTCAAAATAAAAGAAAAAGATTGCAGTGGGCACAAGAACACTGGACATTCGAACAGTGGCGCAACGTGCTGTGGACAGATGAGTCCAAATTTGAAACATTTGGCTCCAAACGGAGGACGTTTGTTAGGCGACAGGTTGGTGAGTTAGTGAACAGTGTACTTTACCTACAGTGAAGCACGGTGGAGGTAACGTAATGGTTTGGGACTGTTTCGCGGGAACAGCTGTAGGTGATTTAGTAAGAATACAGGGAATACTTCGTAAAGAGGTCTATCTCAAAATATTACAAGAGAATGCTGTAGCAAGTGGGGAACGATTACGAAGTCGAAACTTTACATTTCAAGAGGATAACGATCCTAAGCATTCTTCTCGTATATGCAGAAACTATCGAGCATCTCTGGAAGAAGAAGATCGTTTAAAAAGAATGATTTGGCCACCTCAGTCTCCTGACCTGTCGCCTATCGAATTAATATGGGATGAACTGGACAGAAGGATTCGCCAAAAAGGAGTGACTAGTTCACAAGATTTATGGAGAAAGCTCCAGCAAGCTTGGACCGAGATCCCAGCAACATTTTTGAAATCTTTAATTTTAAGAATGCCACAAATATGTACCGCAGTAATTAAGTCAAAGAGTGGACATATAGATGAAAAATCCGTATAGACCTAATTGTAATTAGTACAACATTTCTTTTTGGAAAATTTTTAGTTTTGTATAGTATACTCAATGTACAGAAGTAAATTAAATTACAAATAACGTTTTGTTTTTATTCGAATTAAAAAAAACTGTATTTTTTAATTGTCCCCAAATATATGAACGGCAGTGTAAATATATGAAACAGAGAATACGGGTAGGAACATGAGTGATGCATACCGCACTTGTATTCTTTCGCGACAAACAGTACAAAAATAGCATTATCTTGCATTACAAAAAATTCTTCAAATTCCTCTTTATATTTTTCTAGGAGGCAAATGTTGCTCAAAATATCACAAAGCAAATAAAAACCAGAAAAATACGTGATGTATCAGTAGAATAATCAAATAAAAAAATAATAAAAACATTAAATTTAAAAATTGTCGAAATGTATATTTATAAAACGAATAACACCCACCAACAAGTAATTGTAAAATAATGTATACACAACTGCGTGCGAAATGCTGCTATACTCAGTCATCTTTGGTAAGCGGCAGCATTCATTAAAAAGCATTTGTCTTTTGTTGTAAGAAATTGCTTCTATTTATACCATTATTTGCTAGTCTGATTTAATAATTGTTAGTGTAAATGTTACCGCAGTGCGTTATTATTACGTCTGTTGACCGATCAATCATAATATATTTTCACATATGATAATGTAATAGTTGTGTCTCCACTTTGTACTCAGGGAGCGCTGCTTTCAGCCAGTGCAATAAAGCGAAAAACTCTACGCTAGTAGATAGTCTGGTGATGACGTAAACGAGGGGGCGCGAACACCGATTCGACTCCCTCGTGTATTTTCCTTGCATATTGTGTCTATTGTACTATGCAACGGAAATAGACGAGGAAGTCGAATCGTCTCTCCCTTGACGTTATCACCCACCCTTGCTGATGGATAAGCAAAAATGCAAAAATAATACAATGGAGTGCCTATGCTTCGGGATGGCCGAGATTACGACCATCTCGAAGTATCGTAACTAGAGATGAGCAAGGTAGGAGAAATTATTACTTTTTTGCAGCGACTAGATATATTCGTGTTTATTCGAATCGTGAGAGGGGTTCATAGTCCCCAAGAGTCGACAAAACACGAGTTTGAACCTTGCTCCTCTCTAATCATAACCGACAAATATACAAAGAAGATAATATTTAACGTACATAATAGCCACTGATAAAGAAAACTCGCTTAAATTTATCGCTTTGTTTTTGCCTATTTGCGATGTAACTAATATTTATTAAATACTTACACCGGCGTTTTCTTATAAAAATGTTATTAAAAAAACAACAGCAGAATAAAAAACACTATCAAATTGTAGAGCAAAATTTATGTTACGATAAAAAAATTACGCGGACAAGTACAATTGAATAAAAAAAAATAATGAATAATTCAGAGACATCTAGATTTATGGGGAACAAACCTAGTTATACTAGCGCTTAAAGCTTTTGACGAGACCATTCCGCTACTCTTGTCAAAAATCTACTGCCAATTTTTAACATTGCATGAGCTCTCTATACATGTAAACTCAGTAATCGTGGCAGGACGACCTGCTCCTAACCGGACACTTAGGCACTGTGTGTTCGGGCCATGCTAGAATCAAATTTTCTTAGTAGGTCCTATAGATTTCCGATGCACCAGTTGCAGCTGGGAAACAATTAACTGGGCTTCATCATTACTGTAAGGGCGTGATAATAACAAAGCCATAGAACGCTTTACATGAATTCACATACTGAAGGCTTCTGAGGTTGTCAAGCTTAAAAAGCTTATACACCCAGTTGGGCCAACACTACAAAAAAAAATAGCCTAAAATCTATACAACAGAAATTCTCAGCGGTCTACTATATAATTTCCTACAAGATTCCCACAAAAATAAAAGTCAATACTTATTATTTATTTATAATTTTATAACGCGAGAAATAATTATATACAAATAACAAATATCGTTGGAACTGTCTTCAAAATGTTTGAAAGATTTTTTTTTTATCAAATTAAGAATTAAACTAAAAATAATTTATCATAGCATCCCGCTTCTTTACACGGTATTTTTCTCTATTGGCAGCCTCGTTTAAAGTCTCAGCCAATACATGCCACTTCTAATTCTATTGTAGTCGGGCAATTGTTCTATTGGTCCAACACCTGCTACAGCAGGGCAGCGATCGTATATATACTTATAGCACACATCTCTGACATTCTTAGCGGTTATTGATTCGATACGGTGAGTTAATTCGTGAGGTGGGATTCTTCTACCGTAGCAAAGTAATTGGCGACCTAGAAACAAAGATAAATCAATTAATATGAAAGAAGGATAACTGCTGATCAAGTATGGTACGTCCAACGTAGCAGGTGGCCTCCGTATTAATTAAATAATACAAACTTAACCTTTTTAGTAGTCGTGAATAAAAAGTTAAAGGAAAAGAAGCAGCATTTCTTTACAGCTGTCTCCAGAAATTAGTGCTAAAACGGTCAGAAAACGCTTGAACAGTCCAGGAAAGAGGAAAGGAAAACGCAAGAAACAAAAGCGCTCTTGTCCGAGATCAATAGAAAAAATCCTTTAACATGGGCAAGAAGATGCTAACATTGGACAATTAAAAACTAGACAAGGGTGTTGTAGTCCGACGAAACGAATAATGCTAATTTTAAAGGAAAAAGATTGCTTTTAATTAATTAAGTACATCCACAGTACGTTTCGGAGTATTTTGGAGCCCCTAGAAGCACCTTTATATGTCATGGAGTTAGCGACGAATTCCCTTAACGCTGCTTTATTCCTATAAGCACGAGGTGTTAGCACTATAATATTGGGGTGGATGTTATTACAGGGTGTTGGGAAAATGTTCACATGTAACGATAGTGCGAACAGCCAAATGTGTGTTTCTTTTCAATGTGAGTTAGGGGCTCGAATTGCACGATTTCAATTTACACGGCATTTTGGGGGAACCAATCTACCATGTAAATCGAGAGTCACCTGTATTTAAGTTTTACGGCAAAGAAAAAAACGAACCATGCTTATTTAAGAAATATGCCACTAACAGCAGCAAAAAATTAAATCACTACAAAAAAAAAAACATTTTATTAAAGCAAATAATAAAATTTAATACAAATCAATCGTGTGTAATGTTATAATTACAAAGAAACTGTTTTTTCTAAGTTAAATAAATTATTTTTTCACGGGCGGTAGGTCGGAGAGTATTCTTCCGGTAGTTTAAATAAAAATAAACAGCAAATGACGTTTTACGAGAATTAAATTTAAAGAAAAAAAAATCTAAAAGTTTCACATTACGTGAACTCTCTATGATACGCGACAGACACTCAAAACATGTACATATGCTTCAAATGTATTTTTTTTAATATAGTACAGTAGATAATATGCGATACAAGTGCACAATCTAAAGGCCGGCAACTATCGAATGTGGACATTAACTATCGGATTTGTAGGAGATGTAGGGAAATATTATATTAAATACGAAAACTCAGGACATGACAGCAGACAAGTTATTTAGCCGTTTCACCGGAATCGTAGGTGAAGTTATATTTCACTTCTAAAACGGCAGGAACTAACTTTAGCAGCTAGAACACCAAGAAAGAGGCCAGAATAAGAATTATTTGGACATAGGCACTGGAGTCGCACTTAGATAATAGACCCTACTCACAAACACCCCTACCTTGGATGTGGAAATTTGTAAACTTACCAATGTCTTCACATACAGCTGTTGTAGTATCTAGTTGCAACAAAGTGTTGGCTGTCAGTATGGCTTTAGCTCTTTCAACCTCACCATCCGTTAAACTCGTGCATAGTCTCATCAACTCTTCTTGGATATGGAAAACCATATCCTCTAGTTTCAAGGGGTCAGATACAAAGTAAATACCCCATAATCCAGTGTCCTAATTACAGAATTAAAACTGATATACAGGTTGACAACTAAAAGCGATTCAATAGCTAATGTGGTGGTAATATTGGAAAGCATCGGGTATCATTTGTTGTATATCAATCAATCAATCGAATTATACAAAGCATACCTTGTAGCAAGTATTGAATCCTTGGAATGAATGACATAGATCCCCTTCTGCACTTTGTCTAGCCAAAACTGTAGCGTTTTGTTTGCCAGAGGCTTGTGAACGATCCCAAGCACCCAATAAGGTTGTGGCTACCATGAGAGTAAGAATATCTGGATCTGTCCAACCAGCACTTTCAACTGCCAAAGCAACATGGGCTAGAGGTAACGAGTCATCCCTAACTCTAACTTCTGAACCGGTAAATCGGCATGGTGCCAAGCTAGGTACCTCGCCTGGATACTTATTGTCTGAAAGCAATTATAAGCACACCAGCATTCTTTTTTGATGAAAAGATCTCACCAATTTTGCCGAAATTCTGCTTGACCAGGCCAACAAGTTCATTATGATTGACACCTCCTGCTCCAGCAATTACAATCCTACTAGCTTTGTAATGATTGCTCAAATAATCTCTTAAATCACCACTGGTTATCGAGCGAATATTAGCAGTGGGACCTAAAAATTTACATTATTCACTTTAAAATCTGGCAATTAAAACGGAACAAAATAATTATACCTAAAATTGTATTCGCCAATGGAGTTCCTTGATACGCAATTGAATGCAAATGATCGAAAACTACTTCTTGTAAATTCGATTCAACTTCTTGCATTTCACGAAGGATAACACCACGTTCCCTTTCGATCTCCTGTTCTCCAAGCCTCGCATTTTGGATGATATCGGATAATATTTCAATGGCTTTCGGAACATCTTTAGCTAAGCATTTTGAATAATATATAGTTTGTTCTCTGCTGGTGTAAGCGTTTAGTTGCGCCCCCATATCTTCGATTTCAATCTCTAACTGACCCTGGGTTCTTTTAGCTGTACCCTAAAAATTAAAATTAGAAAAGAAATATATTTTACACAAACAAGACATACCTTAAAAGCCATGTGTTCCATGAAATGCGCAACACCATTATTCTTGGAATTTTCGTAACGACTGCCTGCATCGATCCAAATTCCCACAGTCGCAGTTGGTGAACCCCAATCTTCGGTTGCTACTCTAATTCCTATAAAAAAAGACGGTTTTCAATGCATATCTAGGATTGTTAAAGGCGTCAATTATTACCTGAATCTAACGTTGTAACTTGCGTAGGTGGCACATTTAATAAGATTTCTTTGGCGGGACAAGCTGTGGCGGCGCCTCGTAAATTTTTGGTGTACTGAAATCATATAAAGCGATTTTTAAAACCGCGGTTTGACATCGCTTACGTAACTAAAAAATTACATCACAAATATGTTATAATAATAAGTTGTGATGCTTAAGAGAACTTATACAAATTCAGAAGGATACACACTGTATATTACCTGTAAAACATTGCTGTTCTTCGATAATTTCGCAACAGATTTCGATAGCTTCAGCAAGGACGCCATTTTTCATCGAATGGATTTTTGACAAGCAGTGATGTACTTTAGTGAAAAAAATTGACTACCAACTATTACAACTGAATATTCCTAAAACGCTAATATAAAAAATATGATTGCATAATTATTTAAGTGGACAATAATTATATTTAATATTTAATTCCTTTGCCTTCAATTATTATTAACTCATTTCAATTTAATCCATTCATACCTTACGTAAATGTAACTTCCTTGAAAACAGTAGCGTAACCTTGGGGCTTTCATTTAA
The DNA here is from genome assembly GCA_902654985.2 of Oryctes borbonicus. Taxonomy (NCBI): domain Eukaryota; kingdom Metazoa; phylum Arthropoda; class Insecta; order Coleoptera; family Scarabaeidae; genus Oryctes; species Oryctes borbonicus. The sequence goes on from LR736933.1 coordinate 326,466, forward strand.
TTGGTAATAATTCCATTTTTGTAAACTTCTTTAATTAAGTCGACATGTATTTTAATCAACGCCTTTATATTGTTTAAAATACATTTCAATCATTAGAAGTAGTTAATTAAGACTACTATATTCAATTAATTTGTTTTGTAAACGCATAAATGCCCTTAATTTTTTTTTTTGTAACAAAGCCAACTACAAACAAGAAATAATTCATTTTCATTATTAAAAATATTTATTTTCCGCATACATTTTTTAAGGTGCCATTGATACACCGCGGCAATAATTTGCTGTTCATTACTTTTGTATTGCTTGCTGCAATTTATATATATTTTTTTAATAATTTTCTCATTAATTAGCTATGGTTTTGCTTATTTAATATAACAATTATATTGTTACTTTCGTGCTATCTAAATTATACTTGGTCGGATTTGAAGCTTGCGGTTAGGACATGGCAACATTTTCTTAGAAACAAGCAAATTCTGTGCATTATCGCATTGTATAGGTTGCTTCCTGTGGGTTAGATTCCTTCCTACCATCCAATTTACATTTGGCTAGTCGTCATTATGCAGCTTGTTCTCGAGCGTCGCTTTTTTTTAATCGATCTATCATCATTTAAAGTAAGGAATATAACGGTGTCGATTTCTGTACGACATGTCGACTATGGTTGCACGCACTCCAGATTCGTTTGGCATAAATTTGTAAATGTTATCCTTATCAGGAGCTCATGCACCATCTTTCTTCAGTATACACCAGTGACTTCATAAATCGCTGGAATATTATAATGTGCAAACGTATACTGATGACTAAAGTTCGCCACTTTCCGTGCGCTTCACGAAATCAGCAGAGACCAGACAGACTCGCGTTTATTCGTCTCATCGGAATGGGTTCGTGTTGCCTACTGGTTTCCTCCGAGACGAATAAACACGAGTCTGTCTAGTCTCTGCGAATTTCGTGAAGCGCACGGAAAGTGGCGAACTTTACCAACGACGTACAGCTGTATTACTCTGCCTGCCTTTCCGATGGCGTTGATGCTTTTGAGAAAATCAATGTACACCTAAATAAGTTGGGAGTGACCTCTCTCAAGCATTCACTTAGTATTATTAAGCTTACAAAATTTACTATGAGGTTTGGTAATAAAAAAATCAATGATTGGCTAATGTACTTAAATGTGAGATTAATGCAGCTGTGATTGCCAAAGAATTTGGGTGTTTTGCTGGATACATCATTTCGTTTTAAAGCACACGTGTCCAAATGCGTACCATGCATTGAAATCTTTGTATTCGCATTTAAAATACCTAAATCAATTGATTAACGCGCTGCTCGATGATGCATTGGTCTTATCGGAATTTACTTGCTGTTCGGCGCTGTATGGTCCATGTTTGAATAAACAGAGTACAGCGCGTTCAAAATTCTTATATAAGACTAGCATTTGGTATTTGTAAATATGACCATATCTCTCATAAATTTCATATTTTAAATTGGCTGAACAGCTTGGCTCTACTTGTTTATTTCATAAAGTATTAGACTTTTTTTTTATATGGAACACCCTATATATTTTTACACTATTGAAAAGCATATAAAATTACCTTTAAAATGATATAACACACTTAATATTTTATTTAAACAATTTTAAATTATTTGTTTTTCTTCATTTCACATTATTTTAAGATGATTATTGATGGTAACTAAGCAATACACGTATTTATTTTATATTGTCTAAATGTTCTTATTTCTATTTTCATTCTTAGTTACCTAGCAAAAGCTGAAAATTGCGGGAAACCCCACAATTAGATATAAGTTATGATTTAGGCAATTGTTTCCCTACTTGTTACCATTCATTAGCTCGAGGGCAAAGTTTAAAAGCAGGGTATTACATCTGGACCTCCTCTTGTAGTTATTAATGGACTACTATTCAACAAATACCAAATATAAACATAATAATATCGTAAAATTCTATATTTAAATTACATCATTACATAATTACAATACATATATAAATCTATGATGTTGAAATATAAGGCGCTCCAAGATTGGTTTCATCTTTATTTTTTATTAAAGTTCAAGTCACAATAATGGAATAAACATTATAACATGTATTAAATTAATGGAAAAATATTATCCGTAATATGGACATTTCTTCTTCAATTCCCTTTCTGTTTTTGTTTTAATTAATAATGAGTACATCTTCCACTAACAATTAATATTACATTTTTTTAGCGAACAACGAAAAAATGTGTTACCAAAAATATCTATCCAACATAAAAAAGTGAATTCATACTTTACAATTTTCTTCTAATCTATTTTTTTTTACAAAACAAATGATAATTTAAACAAGAGAAAACGATGAAAATCATAACAAAAAAAAACTTATGGAAAACAAGTGCGGTGCTCCAGCGGTCTACTTCAAGTCTACTATGGTCTGCCTCAGTTTGTCGTAGTTAGCACCACTGAATTGGAGGACCACCGATTGGTTCTTAACGAAAACAAACGTAGGCATTGATGTAATGTTATATTCGACGGCTATATCTTCACATTCGTCCACGTCAACCTGAAATATGCAAATACGAACATGTATTAGTGCTGTAGAAAATTTAAATTCGAATCTATTTTATTATAGATTTATGAAAGAAATATAATCTTCATCAAAGTTTTTATTTCTTTCAAAACAACAGTTGACGCCCGGTCATCATCAACACTAACAGCATTCTTGAGTTAAAAGCTTTGTACGAGCGCTGCAACAAATTCCAACCCAGGTCACTATATAGCCACCACTAAATAGCATTTTTGTGAGATAATGAATTGCGCAAACCTCTCTCTAGGTTTACGCCAGATTCGTTTTCGTCCATCGCGAGATTTTAAGGTTTCATCAGAGAATAAAACACGTTTTTAATTATCTATAGGCCAATTACTAAGATCGGAGGATCGATTCCTTTTTGTGGGTAGCCCGTAACCAATGAATTTCCTTGATAGAAGCTCTGTTACATATAAACTAGCCCGAAGTAAATTAATGCGAAATCGAATTCGTCCTTACCGAATTCATTCGATTGCACGGCGTTTATATTTATGTACATATGTATCAGCATGCTCAGCTTGCAAACGTCAATCCGTTGCGAGGAAAAGTCAACAAGTTGTTCGTTCTTGAAGTGTGTTGAAGAAAATGGTCGCAACTTTTATTTCAATTTCGGGTCATGTTGTTACAATTCCTTTAGAAGATCGAAGAACGGTTAACGCCGCTTGTTTACTAGAACTAATTACCGTGCTGCGAAAAACCAACTCACAACTACCAAAGACGATCGCACTTTGAGAGCGGCAAAACATCGAGTTATTAGATCATCCTCCGTAGTCTTGACTTAAATCCTTGCGTGGTCAACGACATCAGTTACCTGAAGGAGCAGTCGATGCCTTTAAAGTGGCAATTTTTACTGTTCGAACTGAGGACTGGCATAACTGCCTTAACAATTGGTTTGAAAGAATGAGAATGTGTGGAAAACCATAAAGTACCAAAGTCGATCTTGTGCTTGTTCTTGTGATTATATGCAAAACTAAAAAGGCAACCCTCGTATATATCTGATTTTAAGCCACCTTTACTAAATTCCTAAATATTACGAATTATATAAATGCATGTGGTTGTTTTTAATTAATTATTACAACATAAATAAACGTATCAATGGAAGATATTCGTTAATAATGAGCGAAATTCTCTGCGTGTCAGTGGTAGATTTTTCCGTGTATATAGATTGCTTATTTTCAGCATGGAGCGGGAAAAGAACTTCGAAACATTCGCCGGAAAAACTTCAAACGAGGGAAAAAAGCTAAGTATCTCTTTATATTAACGGGTTTCTTTGAATTATTCTAATTATATAAAAACCTGCAGAATAAAGCGAGAAGTGTTGAAATATAAGTAGGAAAGATACGAGCTTTAAAAGCGAAACGAGGGTCGCATATTGAATACACAAGTATATTAAAGGATGAAAACAGGAAAATATTTGGTTGTATTTTATTACAGCTTTCTGGAAGGGAGGAAGATGATTAGGTACAAAGGGGCAAATTTACTAGTGTGCGTTGATAGCTGATTCATCAATTGATGTGTAATTTGGCAAAGGGATAATTGCATATTGACTTTCTAACAAGAGACGATCCCGAAACCGGAAATTCAAAAAAATTACGAAACTTTGAGAACATGTAGATTGCGTATAAGTATGTATTTCTTTTGAGGAAAAAGTGGGCGAAAATTGAAAATTCGAAATTTTCCGCGTATAACTCGCTGACGCTAAGAGTTTTTAGAAAAAATTTTTGTTTGAATGAGCAAGCGAATTAATAGGAGCCTTGTATATAACAAAAAAAAGACAATATTTACAAATTGCGGTCGTATTCACCAAACCAAACAGGTCTAACTATTTACTATGTGATAAGTTCATATACAAGGTTCCTATTCATTCACGTGACCTCAGCATATCGAACCGTGCGAGCTAGTCTCCTGCAAGTGATTGCAGGATTACTACCTATAAACCTCATGGTTTCGGAAAATGATGGATAGAAAAGATGGAAATAAAACTCGCACTGGAGCCAGAGAATTGGTCCTAAATTCTCGGCAAAGCATTGGGACACAAAGAATGACAAAAGATATCAGGACGTGGGTAAACTGTATACACTCTAAGCTGGATTATTACCTAGTGCAAGCGCTCATATGACATGGTGCCTATAGATACTATGAAAAACACTTGAGAGGATGATGCGGATGATCTTCTGTATGTTTTGTGCCGCCACAGACACAACTGAGAGAATTCACGATTGCAATCCAATCTCTATTGTTCTCATGGACACCCCTATTGCTTCAGGAACACATTCTTTTGTATCTTTTAATCTCGCTTCTTTGGTGTTATGTTCGCAAAGGTACGTGTACATATTAAACACAATTTCACGATGGTGAAGAATTTTGTTGCCCAATGCACAAATTCTGCTACGCCACTGTAGCTCTACTAGTCGAGAAGGCTAAGTTTAAATTCGTTCAGAGTGCATCCTTAACGCTTGCCAAGACACGCCAGTTGCTGCAACTTGGTTGGTATTGCCGCTGATGGGACCAATGGAATGGATTGATGCAAAACAGAAATATCGGGAACTGTTAAAACTTATGTAAATAATTTTATTATTGTTACGTAGTAGCAGATCTATAAGAATATCATTTTATATACAAAATCCGTTATTGGAGACTATAATTGTTGCGGTTTGGAAATTGCAGAACATGAAAATGAATCCTAACCGCATCATATAGGAGGCGATCAAAAGCTGTTAGAGGCCCAGTTGCTAATTTACCTGGTAATTGCTTCTGAATGGGCTGAGGATGCTGACACTCAGCCGCTGAATATTTTGCTAAGCATAGGTTATGTCCATAATTAGGTATTCAAATAAAAATTTAAAGCTTAATTGACAATTAATTTTATTTACAAAATTCTCTTATGCCATCAGTTGCAGGCAGAATCCTTTGTCGAGCACTAAAATTTAATATTCTGCTCATATTCAAGTACACATCCTCAAGCCAGAAATAAATAAATGATTACAAATCTCTGGATTTGTTTTTTGTTTAAATACGGAAATCTGGCCGCCTAATCATATTAATAAAGGGATTACGAAAACGTAGTCCCTCCATTCATTTAAACAGGAACTCACAGCAAGCCTTCGACAACAAACCATATTTTATTATTCAACGTACAAATATTATCCAAGAAGATTCAAATAACTAAACAAACCGCGGAATTGTATCATTAATAATATCTTTGGGTTACAGGAAATTTAGTATTAATTATAATCTGGCCGACGCGTCCGGGGAAATCCCTGCGCGGGAATCTAAATTGCGATATTTATTTTTAAATTATTAAAAAAAAATCTTAGAACTCTTAATTCTCTAAACTTGTAAATTATAATTTTTATTATCTACAAAACTCAGCTCGCTTTGTGTTATTATCAAAAAATGTCATATTATAATTTTTTCGACAATTAGTTATACGAACCAGTAACGGTATCACAATTTTTAACTGAGATAACACAAAAATTAATAAGCTATAAAAAAAGTCTGATTGCATTAGCAAATATTGCACAACATTTAATCGTAATGTGAAGGTTATACCAATATAAACACAATAACTATGTTTGTTGTGAGA
>LR736933.1:332624-368872 GCA_902654985.2 Oryctes borbonicus
ATCAAAATTCAAGATTGCTTTAAGAAAAGTTGCCTATTGAATTGCAGAAGTACCTATCATCAAGTTGAACGACAAGACACTGACGCAACAGATTAAAAGGAAGAGCGCCGTACAGAAGAAAAAGATAAGATACTCTAATGAAAAAAAGAAGAGAATTGAAAAAATCCGTCGATTAAGTAATATGTTACGTGAAAAGAAGAAATTCAATGAAACTATGAATTATGATAGTTTCGAGGTAAGTAAAGTTTTTTTAAATTCCATTTTGAAGGAGGTAAAAATTTGGGAGGTTGGTCTTAGGTGTCACGGTATTTACTTTGCTACTGCATCTAGATGGTAATTGCTAGATTAGCCAAAAGCAGTAGTGGCTGATCAGCGTTGGTTGGAAGGAGGGTAGGTAATATCAACCCACACAAAATGAAAGTTGTTCTCTAAAATATAATACCACAATGCAGAGATATTTTTCTGCATCAAAGTTCTTCGTAATTTCATTGACATTTTTGCTTCCTTCCTAAAGGAAGGATTAAAATCGAGAGTAAAAGTGTTTAGCAATATTCATTTGTGGTTGCCCATGAAACACTCTTGCGGAACACACCATACTTATGCCTATAATAGCAAATACTTATTGCTTCAAATTCCAATTACTTTATTAACATAATTTTTGTTTCAACACAAATAATGCATAATAATAATAATTCTTTTGTAGATACAACAATCAGAATTCTCTAAAATTGTAGAGGGTTGGTACCGATTTCTTTTCGTCGTCGTAACTTTAATTTAATTTTAACTATTTTTAGCTACCACCATTTTGCATGGCTCTATAAGTTTCGCGAAAGTCAAATAAAAAGAAATATGAATTTTAGGTGTTACCGATATTATTTTTATCAATAATACCGGGGATTCCTTTGGGTCTAACTTTAGTGCTGATATTGCTTATTCTTTTTTAACGCTATTTGGGTTTTAACTTCAAGTTTCTTTAATGATATATTGATCTGTTGTCCATCTTCCTAATACCAGCTTAATATGATACAATCATTCATATGAAAATCCATCTTAGTCAATGATTTTCCTTGATCTTTACAGAACAGTCTAATTGAGAAACCGTCATGTAGAAGTACCCTGTTCCACGGCTACACCAGTCATTTGGCCGAGCCTAAACATCAACTCCAAACAGTGTAAGGATTCCCAGCAGGCTGAGTACCCTATACAACCAGAACAAAACTGAAAACGATGCCTGAATTAAATATGGACATTTTATTAGTGATAGTAAGGACTGTGGCGTACTTTTGTGTTATTATGAATTTTTTAATTATGTTACGTGTAATATTTTTTTAAAAAACATTGTATATATTTTATAAAGCGAACGTTAATAAAAAATATATTGAAATATTAATACTAAGTGTAATAACTAAGTGCCCTATTTACATTCGAATGGATTTGAACGTATTTAAGGAAAAGATCATTTAAGACTAGTTACAAATTGCCGAAAGCTAGCAATTAAGAATAAAAGTGTATTTTAAGTAATTAAATTAAAATATTTTTTTTATTTGGTAAATTGATTAGCTCCTTATATAAAAAAAAATTGAAGAAAACATTTTCGATAGAGGATTCTTGTAAAAATCCAGGGTTAGAAAGATTTTTAAAAATGTATTTAATCTCAATAATAAAAATTTATTTTAAACAAAAAAGGTTAATATATTAAACCATGTCAGTATGGAAGTGTTCTCTTTGAAAATTAATGTTCAGCTTAATGGTAGCTTAAGGCTTTTAAGCTCCCATGACACGATGCATTTTTTTTATGTAAATTTTTATATAAATTCTAACGTAAGATTAAAATTCATAAATTAAATTGTACAATTGCAAGTGGATGAATTTTAATTTATGCTTGCGCAGAATGCTTATAAAACAGTGAATATTCTGTTTACCAGATGTTTAAATATTTACCGATGTGGCTTTGATATTGATAAATTAGAAATAGTACAAATATAAAAAGAACCAAAAATGTGTAAACTATACATTTTTAGTGATGGGATTTGTGTTTCTGAGACGGAAGAATTCCGTTAGGGAATCCCTTGTTTGTGTGGTTTGGTGTATACCGGCGAAACGTGTCGCTCTGTCAGAACTCGTTCGACAAACCACGAACATTGCGTTAGAACACGCCTTCCCTCGAATTCGTCTATCGCTGAACATCGTCTAGACACCGGCCACCAGATATTATTCAGTGTGACTTCATTACTTTGTAATTCTTCCTATTATTATTAATGAGTCCTTAGAGATTCATAAACATCCTAAGATACAAATTACCCCCTCGCAGACATACGGAAGCCCGTTACGATCTCCCCTTGACACCCAACCAATCAGTGATAAGCCCCGCCCCCCGCCGATATAAAAGCGTGCTGCTCCCCAGGTATCCCCGTAGTTATTTTTCACCTTTGGCAGGTTTCGCCTCTGTGTATTTACTTTAATAGAACGTAATAATCATAACAATAACCAAAAAAGGTTACTTTTGTGACCGTACTAACGTAAATATTTGGTTATCACCATTAGAAACAATAACCGAAAAAAAAAATATTGCTTAAAACAGCTTCTTCCTGGTATTGATGGAATTATTCACGGCAAACGCACACAAGGAAAGAGGAAAAAAAAAACATCATCAGCGTGGCATTTTATCTCTACCCTATGTCGATGTTGTCTGGCAGTTAATGCCACTACATTTCGAAACGGCAAGCCAGAAATTCCTTGGCCCCTTTAGTGGCAAGAAACACATGCCTGCCGTTTAGAAAGCTAGAAAGAATTAGAAAGAAAATATTTTCGGAGCTAGGGTGATGGCAAAAACTCCTTGTGTTGGGTATGCCATGAATAATTCCATCAATACTATGAGGAAGCTATTTTAGCTTTTTTTTTTGTTATTTAGGTTAACGACGTAATTTATTTATTTATAGTATCCCATCGTCACAATACGCTATAATTTTTTTGTAAAAAAAGGAATATAAATGAAATAAATTATCAACATTTTAAAGCCTTGTTTATTGGAATTACTTGCAAATTCGTAGTTTTAAATTTTAATATATGCGCGAATGACTATGACGTATACATACATTAAAGCTAATGAAAGACCAGTTTCAAAAAATTACTTGTTTGGTAGCGTTACTGATATACATATGTACGTATTGTAAGTAAATTAATGAAGCACTATTTACTTTAATTAACTTTAACATTACTAGAAGTGTCTTTAAAATATTTACTGCGATATTCAATATATAGTAATACTTAAAATAAAGTGTTCATTGAAAATATTTTTCATACTTATATACGTCTATAATGTAGGAACTTTCAACAGTTTGAATAAACCGCCAAGAATGTAAGAAAAGAGGGGAGAATAAAAAAAAGGTGGTGTGTTATATAACAGTTGTGTGTATGAAAATCATTAAATAAAACTATACATATATATATATATATATATATATAGTTTTATTATATTTCAAAGCGTAAAGCAGTAGTAGTAAACAGTATTTAATATCATTTTTATGAGTCTTCGCAATGAATCAACTAATATTTCCTTAATGATAGCAAAGACTGTGGCGTAGTATGGTAAACAACACATAAGCATCGGCAACCTCCGCACCGCAGAGGTTTAATTAATTATATAATAATTAATCCGGGACGGCCGTTTCGAGGACCTTTTGTCCCGGATTAATTATTATATTTATTAATTAAACCTCTGCGGTGCGGAGATTGCAGATACTTATAATATTTCCTTAATTTTCGAAAATGTATGATTTCTCTTTTTTACTTAAAACTGCCAATATTAATGAATAAAATTTTTTTTTTTAATTGTAGATAAATTATAGATTGGTAATATAATTCCATTGATTATTTTTATTCAATAATGATAATAATTCCTTCGTAATTTTTTATATACGCCGTTCATGGCTGTAAGCCTTTTTCGCTTTAAATACAAGGGCTCTTTTGATTGTAACTTAAAATTTGCGCGAAATTTCAAATTTAATTATACTTTGAAAATTCTATTTACAGCATGTTTAATTATCTTTATTTTGAAACAGCAATTTAATAACGTAGTCGACTCCTTTTTTTCAGGTAAATTTTTTTTTACAATATTAATGATGACATTATTTTTGAGGACGACGAACTAATTTGATTTTTTTTGTTTATAATTATTCCGTTAATGTGAATGTGAGCTAAAACTAAACGTGTTCCGAGGTTAGACCGCGTCATGGTAAATCGAAAACTCGATGTTTCGCTCACAATCATACGAGGCCTCTTCAGGAGAGGGAAAGGTGGTTAGCACGGCAGTTGATTTTCGCCTCTACCCTGAATAATAATAGCAAAGACTGTGGCGTAGTATGGCTAACAACCTATAAGTATCGGCACCCTCCGCACCACACAAGTTTAATTTATTATATAGTAATATAATAAATAGTCCGGGACGGCCGTTTCGAGGACACGAATGGCCCTCATCATCAACCGGTGACCGAATGTTCGGTCACATGCTGAGTCACCGCTCAGTTGGTTGCACCTCTGGCGTGATGTTCATAAATGCTAAGTTACCGTGCTAATTGTGGCTTACCACCTTTGCCTTTCCCGAAGGGGCGATTATGGGCGAAACGTCAAGTTTTCGATTAACCATGACACGGTCGAAACCCGGAACACGTTTAATTTTAACTGACTCTAGCCGTGGAAGCCTACGTTATTATTTCAATGTGAATGTTTGCTATATAGAAATAATTGTTTAACTTTCTAAAATACAGGGCAATTCAAAATTTATTTGACATGGGCGTAGCTAGAGGGGGGAACGGGGTGGAAGCGGGACAGGGAGGGGCGATGCCAATAATATCACTTTCGTTTCTTATTGCCGGTTATACAAAAGTCTCCAAAATGTCAACTCTAATTGGCCCCCCTTTTAACCAAATTCTGGCTACGGCCACAGTATTTGATTTTTTTTTTGAATTTTGATTGACTAGTTCCCATAAGTATATTTATTAAGGCTTAATCTCAATTCAACTGTTTGAAGTTAATTGTGAAAAATTAACTTATTTTGAATTTTTTGTTGTTAATTTGTCAAAGCCAAAACTACCGAATATCCAAAAAAATTTAACTGGAAGTTATTTTGTTTACTTCTAAGTATAACGTTTATTAACTCTTTGACGGCATAATTAAAAAAAAATTGACTTAATTAATATTACAATGCAGTTCTTCAAAATTTGTTGCTTGCACTTGATTCTGGCTCCATCTCTTAATGCTAAAATTAATTACATTAGAATTGCAGTAATTTTGAATCCTTCAAATTTGCTTAGAATATTTTACATTTTTTTTAAATCTAATTCGTTCTCTTTTCGGCGTAATAGATGTTGAACATTTTGGAAGTAACCGGTTATCTTCAAAAAGGTCCGATGGCAATTGTAGTATAAGGAAGGGAAATTCCAAAGGTTACATTTTGGAAAATCAATAACTCGACTGCTATTATGGAATAGACGTGCGGAATCGATAAGCGGAAAATTCTCTGTGCGCAATTCTTAAAACATGGCCGACTTGGACAATTTGGAGTACTACATCAAATTCCCGAATCCGAACTTTAACTATAACCAGAACAATAGCGATAATGATTTCGTTTTTGTTGTTAACGAGGATAAAATCCCGATTATACTTCTGTTTGGATGGGCCGGTTGTCAGGACAAGTACTTATCGAAATATTCCCAGATATACGAGGAAAAAGGGTACGCGAAAGCAACTTTATCACTTATATATTTTTTTAAATCAATTTCCATCGAACTCTACTTTACTCTCTATTTTCAGCTTAATTACGTTACGCTACACGGCGCCAGTGAAATGTTTGTTTTGGAAAAGGTATCAGATGATTTCCATCGGCCAGAAACTGGTGAAACTTTTGATAGATTTGAATTTCGAAACGCATCCGATCATCGTTCATTGTTTCTCGAACGGCGGCGCATTTTTGTACCAGAACTTTTCGATGGCTTTGGAAAAGAGTCCTAAACCTTTGCAAGTAAGTACTTTAATTTTATGATCTGCCAAAAGTCAAAAGTGACAGGTGACAGATGTCAACAAATTACGAAGTTTTTAGTTTGAAGGTTGTTTGAATTGTTGCTAACTTCCATCATTGATTTTCCCCTTTATACCCTAGTTTCCCTATTTTAAATGGAACAATTAAACAACTTTTCCAAACAATCAATAATTGTAAGAAAACCAATAGCAATAGATATATGACGTAAATATACAGGATGAATCACTTATAAGGATATACGGAAAAAACAAAGAAAGAAAGCAAACATTGTAAATTCTGCCGGTTTTTTTTGTGCCTTTATTAAAAGAGGCCGTTATTTGGAATACATTGTACGTTAATTTTTAATCTAGCAGGTTAAATTCGTTTAAAATTTGAATAGTTCTATTCCCGCCGTTTAAAGCATACTACTTTGTTTACACAATTTTTACGCAAAATATTACCCTACACCATCAACCTTATCTTACCTTTTACGTAATTTACGCGTCCGGTAAAAAATATTATTCGCGCGCTTAACAATTTTGAATATTGGAGGGATATTTAAAATTTATCGATTTTTATTTTCTATTAATAAATACTACGGTTTACGCTAAGGCACTCATAAAAATACATAAATTTTATTAAAAGCAAAATAAAATATACCTTCCGTTTAAAAAAAATGTAGGTCTATATATAATAAAGATTGTCTATTGTTGTAGAAATGTGACTCCTACCGCGCATAATAACTGTAACTGCTCAGAATTTGCCATTTATGCTTTCTTTATTTGTCTGTGTCACTTTAAGTGGCTCACCCTGTATATATGATTTCCAATAATTAGATTTCGAGTCCTCTGTATAATGTCATCTTTTTTTTTATCAAATAAGAAGCACTAAACCAGAATACTTTAAAATAAAATATTCATTGTATTTGAAGCCCTTAAAGGGCGTGGAATATTATTAAAAATGCTTCAAGCACTTCGCAAAATTCAACCATTTTGCGTTTTGACCATGAAAGGTGCTTCACGAAATTGAACCATTTTGTGTTTTGACCATGAAAGGTGCTTCACGAAATTAGTAGAGGACTCTTGTGTCACATAAGACGAATAAACACGAGTCTGTCTAGTCCGTGCTGAATTCGTGATGCGCAACTCGTTTCTGCAAGCCTATTAAGTATACGTTATATTTTATTATGTACAGTCGGTTCGCTCGATCTTGTCACCCTACTTCATAGTCAATTGAGCTGTTAGAAAATTGTACTTCCGTTTCAAATATAAATTTTAACATGGTTGACAGCTTTACAGTAGAAACATATTTCCGGTAACATAGTTATTAATCACGATAAATAATGTAAAACCTATTAATTCGGCATTTAGGGCATTATAAAAAAGTGTGGAAAATTTCTGATTTCTTTTTTTTATTTCCTTCAGATTAAAGGAGTTATCTTCGACTCTGCGCCCGGAAAACGACGTATCTTAAGCTTGTACAAAGCAATTTCCGCCATATTAGGAGGCAGCTTTTGGTATAACGTCCCGATGTCTATATTAGTTACTATGCTATGCTCTATGATCTGGATATACGAGGTAAGCATGCAAAACGGCATAATAATGCTAAAGAATTTTATTAAATACAATTTTAGATAATATCATCAGCTTTAAAACCGGGAGCAACATTCCAGTCGGATCCCATGGAAAAACTCAAAGTGGAAATTAATCAATGGCCTCAGCATTTTATTTATTCCAAAGCGGACGACCTGATACCGTACCATGTAAGTAACTTTAATAATAAACACGGTACAACAAAATTGAATTTCCGGTCCGCTATTTCTGGACCTTTTCGACCAATAAATTAGGAATATATAGCTGTTTCTTATGGGCCAGATCACACTTTGCTTAAAATTTGTTTCCGAGGAAATAGATGCTGGTTATTTGCACAGCACGAAAAGCCAGTTCAATATTAGAAATTTTTACTGTGTTGTACCTTGTAATTCTAGATTTGTTGTAAGTTCCGTTGAAGGATTAACAATCAATGTTTTTAGGACGTGGAGTATTTCGCTGAACATAGAAGGAAATTTGGGGTTCCCGTGACGAAATTATGTTTTGAATCTAGTCCGCATGTAAAGCACTACAGTTATCATAAGGAAACTTATGTGAACAGTGTGTGCAACTTTATAAATAAATGTCTGAATGGGAGGAATGAATAGAAAAATTGGTGCTGCATGTTTGGATGATTTGTTGCTGCGGGGGTGGCAATGTATTTTTCTAATAGTAGTAACTAAATAAACAATGTATTAATATTAATATCGTACATTAGATTTTAGACTATTGGTGCTACAAATAATTGGCATTTTCGTTTGTTTTTTTATTATCATTAGAAAAGCGATGGGGAATCTGTTAATAGAATTAGACAATATTAAAAGTTGGTAGGCTGTATATTTTCAATTTCAAATAACATTTGCACAATACTGTCCATAAAGTGTAAAAAATAGGGGTTGGCCTGGGATGGCCGAAGTGTAAATACAGTTTACATTTTTGTTTATTTAGATAGCGACTTTATTAATTATTTATTTTTTGGAAGTAGCTTCAATTTTTCTTAATTTATCTGTTAAAATAACCAAACAATTTCCATCTTATGTGGATATTATGATTTAAAGCGACAATATTGATTACTAAAATTATTTATAATCTAGAGCTAATATGTGAATTTTCGACAGAAAATATTTCCAAATTTATTATTTTAATGTTAGACATAGTTTAATAGATTATTTTTATTAAAAATTTCATAGGGAATCTTTATTAAAAAATGAAGTAAGTTTACCAGAGTACAGTGCTTTATCCAGAGTTACCTTGTAAATATTTTGAATTATATCCATATCATTGTAATCGATGAATAACATAAAATATGTATCTATCCCTTCCTCCGATCTTCAAGGTAATAATAATAAAACAACGATTAAAAAGAAAACAATATTTATTTTTTATTGGGTTTTCCGACTTTTTTTTTTCATTCATAGGTTTAGGTTTAGCAATCTACATTATCTGCTATGTTACATTAATAATTATACTAATAAACAGGACAGTTTCGATATAAATTATATACATCGAGAAAAGCTATCTGGCGATTATTTAAAAGAAAAAAATTCAGACTAAATGGGAAAAAATCAAAAAATATTTAAATTACGAAGACAAGGTCGAAACAATAAAAAAAAAATCATATTAACATTACTTACAAAACGAATCCATATTTTCTCATTTAAAATAAATAGAAAAATTTCAAAATTACATTATATTCCTTCTACAGTAATAATGTTTACATACAAAAATCACATCATCCTAAGTGTTTATCAAAGAATCGTAGAGAAAATGCTCAAAATTGCATTTCATCCGATACACTCTCCTTTCTAATTGGAAAGGGTTAATATTTGTACCTTATCAAATAAAAATCAATGTGGTCAATAAAAAGTGACTATATATACGAGGTCCAAAATTAATTTTGCTTTTCCATAATCCTTGCACAGTATTTAACACACTACACACAATCCGTATTCTATTTAACTTGGACACCTTGAAAAAAAAAAAAGGAAGAACATGTTACGAAAGTACGTGAATAAGGTTAGTATTGAAATTTTATTAAGTTAAGCTCCCGTCAGTCAACGAGTTCGACAAACTATGTTGATGCAATCGTTTTGGTGAAATATTTTCTCATTTTTGGAAGCGTTTCTCAAGTATTAAATTTTAACGTAACAAAGTAGAGCTCTCAAAATTTTCATTTCATGTTTCATCTAGGGTTATTAATTAACGCCAAAACTCCGACTTATTTCGAGCTTCGACATATACTGACCTACAGAAGCTTGTCAACAAAATCCAAAAATATTGTAGGTTGAAAAGAAATCACTGCTCAATTCAATTTCAGTTGAACTGATCTACTTTCTAACCACATGAAAATATTTTAATTTATAATCGCTTATTTAGTTAAATGAAGCTGCTTCAATTCAATCAGTACAGTTTGTCAAAGTCGTCGATACTTTGAGAGGGGCTTTTAAGAAAAATGGTTCGATTTTTACATTAAAATGTTTTTTAATGTTCCAGAAAACAAAGTTTCTATTTTGAGTTGGCAATGCTGCCTGGAGATTTTTTTTTAATATTTTTGAATCGTACTAGTTCATTATTTGTTACTACTGGTTGAGCGCCAAACCAAACTATGCATGTCTTAGGTCATTATCCAGAATTTCTAACAAAGCCATATTTTGATAATATAACAAGTAAATGCTAATACAATGGCGAAAGTAGCTGTCAGCAGTATTGAAAAAATTTTCGGTCAGTAGATGTTGCTGGATTGACTTTGCAGTCTTTTGGACTTTTTTCGGTGACTCCTGCTACGTATGGTAAACACACCATCCCTCTCTGTGGTTCTATAGTCATCTTTAGAGGCATCTTTTTCCTATGTCAATGTCAGTGAAGCCATTCTTCTTCATGTCTTCTCACTGGCTAGATGTAGCTCATCAGTAGATTTCCATTTTCTTCTTTCTCTATGGAGAATTTAATGGCTGGATGCTGCGAGTTGAGGTGTTTCAAAAATTGTTATATTTTCTCCTCTCCGTGTTGCCATATTACAAACGCATCGTCAGCACTTCGGTTTCGTTTCTCTCGAGCTTATGGCCTCTTCTTTAAATGCTTCCATAAACAAATTGGCTATTACAATAGATAGAGGGCTTCCATCGCCGTTCCACTCCTCTGCTCGTAGTACTTTCCGCTGTACAAAGAATATGTCGTTTATAAACATACTCTTCCTAATTCGATATTTTGTAGTCCAAGTTCTAGTATTATGGTCAGTGCGTCCTCCGTAGGTATTTTGGTAAATAGCGAACTAACGTCAAAATTTACTAGAAGATTTGTAGACTCGGTCTTCAATGTGGACAGAATATCCACAAAGTGTGGATGGTTTTAGTGGCTTTACTAAATACTTTGACAAATCGCAGGTCGCTGATCCAACATTGCTTACAATCGGTCTTAGTTGCACTCCTTCTTTATGTATTTTTGGTATTTCGTACAACCTGGGTAGTCTAGCGGCTCTTGGTAGCAATTTGTTCTGCATCTCTTTGGATGAATTTGAACGAAAGTTTTGATACACGGTGAAACTCAGAAGAAGTTAATAGCAGTCACAGTTATATCGGCTGTGAAAGCCTACACAGCGTTATCACTAGTCTGTACAAGGAAAGAATTGATTAGTCATAACAAAAAATTTTCTGGGATGCGCGTTTTATACGAAAAAAAATTCCCAGCACTTTCCTTATCTCCCTCTCCAATCGCAACAAGTAGGAGGAGGTAGTTGGAAGCCTCCTATTTTATTCAAACAAATTGGAGAAAGTTGATGATGTAATAAACAATTTAAACGAGGATGTACAAAGGACAAGCAAATGTAAAACTCTGTAACAGGATCCGTCCTTAAAAAATACTTTATATTTTATTAACGAACATTTTCGTGATATGTCAAAAAATAAAATACTTTTAATCACAAATCGATGCAATTTTTACGCGCAATTCTATATTTCACAGCTGAAAATTTAGAAATGTTTCAGTAATTAATGTTAATAATATCTATAAAATATTACCTTCGACATTATTTACCTTTTTTTAACATTATATTTATATTTTACGTTAGAGTGAACGTCTGTAGTCAAACAAACATACAGAAGTAATATCGTCTGACTATATACCGCTTTTCCTAACGCGGTTGGACGAATGTATCGTACCCCTCAAGGGTGGCTCTCAAGCGTTGACGTTAGAGGCGGTCGCCGATCTACAGTCAACAATAAATTGCTGAGCAGCATTCTCTAGCAAAAGTAGTGGAAGTTCTTGGAGTTAACTTATAATATTAATTTAATTTAAAATTTCTATTTGATACAAAAATGAACTAGTATGATGTAGAAACGTCTTTCGGGTGATGTCGCGTAGTTAATATTTTACTTGACTGCTGAAAGCTTCTGAAGAAGCTGGCAGCATGGTCAAGTAAAATATTAACTACGGGACATCACTCGAAAGACGTTTCTACTATTGATTACGGTCGTGAAAGCCTACACTCAACTAGTATGATGTGATATTTTGTTTGTATACTCGATAAATCACAAATCCTTGAGCTAAAAAATATTTTTCCATTTTTAGAAAAATTAAATACGTAATTTTTATTATATTTTATAGTAACAGCCAGTTTTTGGGAATCACAAGTATAATTCTAGGGAATACGCATTTATTATATTATTATTTATTATTATTAATATTATAAATAAACCAAAAAGATCTATTTATCTACTTTTTAAACTTCGATAAAGAAATGCCGCAGCAACTTTGATAATTAATTTAATGTGTGTTTTCCTTTCATCCTACGCACACATGACTAATTTGGGCAAACAAATTAATTTTATACTTAATTGTTCTCTTGTTCATCTACCCATGATTTTATATTTTTTCATCGGACCATTTTTCTTAATTAATCGAAAATTTTAATGCAAAAATCATGTTTATATACTCACTTAAGTTTTTAAGAAGAAATCACTGTTTAATATGATGGAATCGGACGATACTTCTAATGATGTGTTATCTTCAAAAATTACCTGTCAAATTTTAATCAAGTTAACAATACAAATATCCATATTTTAAGGTCGCAACTCACCGTGCAAAATAGTTGAACCTTTTCGGCCACAAACTCGCCCTGGAAAACTTCGCCAGGTTCTAATTGAACTATCATTTTATCACCTACTATTAAGTTATCGCATCCAGACAATATATTGCTGGAGGCTAAGTCTTCTATGAAACTTTTATCTTCTGTTAGATAGACGCAATATAATATGGCGTCACGTATTGATACAACTGTAGCTTTGTAATATCTACCGTTGGATTTTTTAGCCCAGACCTTATCTTCGACTGATATAGAGTGCTGTAAGAAAAATAAAATTATAATTATTAAGATAATTATCAAAAAGAATAAAATAATCACAACCTTCGCTATTATTTATATACAAATAAACTCTTATATAAGGCACCTTGGATATAACGAACGAAAATGATTTCCCCAATCATAACTCCTATCCTTTTTTTAAATGTATTCTGAAGTTGCTTTTAACGAAATCGATTATAGCGAACTCTACTAGGCGTTAAAGATCGAGTTAACGGCAAAATTCACCACGGAAACGTTGATTTTTCAAAACCTATATTACTAGATTCAAAAAAACCTAAGTAAAGGTTGGAAATAATAAACAGTAAGGCTAACAATAGGTTAAATAAGTTATAATAAGGATAATAGCAATAGCAAATATCGAACAATTTTGAATTCAGTGTATTACCTCTTCTCCGACATCCTCTTCATTCGGTCTTCTTGAAGTTGGATACATTCTAACTGATAGCTTGGATTTCAACCTCTTCTGTATATTAGGCGATAATCTTTCGAAGATATTACTCAACTGTATATTTAGAGTCTTCGGTGTTAAAGCTCTGATTTTCTCATCTAATTTGCGTTTGGAGGTTTTTTCGACTTTAAGTTTTTCAGCATGTATTTTCTTTAATAGCACACGTTGCTTACGAGCCTTCTCGTACCAAGGGAGTTTCTTATGTTTCCTGTACTTCCCTAATTTCTTAATCGCCATAGGTTTCTTTGGTTGAACTTCGTCAGACTCCGTTTCCTGATCAGATTCGGGACTCTTTGAATTAAAGTCATCTGAA
The DNA here is from genome assembly GCA_902654985.2 of Oryctes borbonicus. Classification (NCBI taxonomy): domain Eukaryota; kingdom Metazoa; phylum Arthropoda; class Insecta; order Coleoptera; family Scarabaeidae; genus Oryctes; species Oryctes borbonicus. The sequence goes on from LR736933.1 coordinate 346,350, forward strand.
GTTAGATCTGTCGAACTTGACTCTAGGCTATCACATGTTTTATCAAAGGAATCGTCACAGTCCGTTTGGTTCGTACTTTCATCTGAACTGGACTCCTTGTCATCGGAAATTGTTTGAACCCGATCTTCCTTTGAATCCATTTTAAAACTATTTTTTGCTGGTTCTTCGACTACTATTTCTTTAGTGTTTGCAGGTTTTCGTTGTTGAATGTTTTCTTTATCAACGCTGTTTGTTTTTTCTTTAATACTGTCTTTTACGCAAGGTTCTCCATGGTTAAAAGGAATGTTTGCGGCTTTCTCATTGTTTTTTTTGGGTAAAACCTTTTCGTCCTCTATGAACGGATTTAATAGAGCCTTCTTCATTAATGTCATAGTTGAGGGACACGCACCATTTAGTTCTTTTAATAATTTCAACTCTTTATCCTCAATAAACTTTCGTTTGTTTTCCAAATCTTCCATGATGATTTTCTTCGTTTTATCATTAATTTCTTTCAAATTACGAATTTGGGCCTCTGCATCTTGCCACTTATCTTTGCAGTCTTGATGATTTGTAATTTTTAAGTCTATAGGATTCATGCTCAACGGGTAAAATCTGTCGGAATTGTCGAATTCGACATTACACGTATTTACAGAGAAATACTTGTGGTTGGCCCAAATTAAATTGGGTTTCCTGGTCTTAATAACCTTTGGAGTCTCTATTTCTATATTAACACTCGATGGAGAAGACGGACTGTGAATACCTCCTGGAGAACTTTGTTGCGCATTCGGAGTTACTGGACTTTTTTCTGCGGAACCTTGATGGTTTTGAGGACTTGTTTTCGAGAAATCTGCTGGAGTTTTATTCAAAATGGTTATCTGCAAATTTGAACCTGGGCTACTCATACTTTGAGGACTATTTTGCCCTGATGAAGGGGAGCTTTTTGTAGAATGCTGGACGTTTCCTTGATTGGTGAATTGACAACTAGTATGGTGATAGTTTTGGTGGTATTGTGGGGGTGAACTTAATTGCTTTTGTGGCGAATGAAACTGATGACATTTTGTCGAATTTTCCTGGGACTTTGTTGGAATGTTTTTTTGTGAAGGTGAATTGTTACAATTTTCTTGCTTCATCACCAAATTATTCTGAAGGTTTTGAAGAAGACTTCCTTTGTTTCTCAAATTTTGCGGTGTGCTATTTCCAATTGGTGATAAAACAGCAAAATTTTGAGGCGATCTGCTAATATTGATACTATTACGACTAGGAGATGTATAGTTTGGAAAATAACATTGATTTTGGATATGATTTCCATTATTTTGAGAGAAATTAACAGCTTGACTTTGAGGAGAAGTATTTGCAATGTTTAATGGTGATGCGATATTCTGAGTTTGCGGGGTTTTATTCACGCTAGCTTTCTGATTTCCTACATTAGCGTCTGGGGAATTTGCATGGTTCGGAGATGGACTTAAAGTATATCCTTGATTTTGAGATCCTGCTTTTCCTTGATTTTGAGTAATGTAGGCAATATTATTATTAAGAATCCTATTTGGAGATAAATTCTGAATAAAATTCGCTTGATTTTGAGAACGATCACCAACACCACTCTGACTTTGAGAAATTCCAGCAATGTTTGCACGATGACCAGGTGAAACTGATGTAGCATTACTCTGAACTTGATTATTCATCCTACTATAAGTTTTATTTTGTAAAATGCCCGAGAAATTTGTTAAATTCTGCGGCGATTGCTTCTGGTTTTGATGAGCCTTAATAGGGGTTACTTGGGCCATCCCTATTGCATCCGGGTTTATTTTATTTTGCATAATTTCTTGCTCTTGTTTGAGCAAACTTTGCAAGACTTTCATGGGCAATTCACTTTGAGGTGTATTTGTATTTACTTTCATACATTGAGCATGTTTATTTTGCTGCTCATTTGCTTGATTCTGCAGATAAAGATTTGGAGAATTTTGTACAACCTGTACGTTATAAAAGTTACTTAGGTTGTTTTGTTGAGCTTGTGACATGAGATCAACATTTTGCACGTAGATTATGTTTTCCACCTTCTGAATTTCATGTTCGTTTTCTGTAATATGTATTTGGGGTATGTTATCGTTATTTTGGACAAATATTTGCATTTTGTTTGGCGGTATATGACTCTGGTAGATGTTATTGTTTTGTAACTTCGAGGGTGGTGATGTTTGAGTTATATTATGAGCATTACCATTTGAAGGACATTCCGCAATGCTAAGAGTACCACTTTTTAATGCATCAGGTAACATGGAATAAGATGTTTTATGTATTTTTGGTTTACGAATCTTCTTCAAAGGAGAACTGTTAAGTTTCATGGATGTCGATGTACCTGGTATTGGAATAATATCTGTTCCTAGAATTTTCTTAATTTCATCGGACCTTTCTTTAATTCTTTGATCTAATAAAAGGTCAGCTTGGCTAGTCGTAGGTTCAACTTTTGTAGCAAGCAATTCGATTTTCTTTTTCGTCGACACTCTTGGTTTCTTTTGAGTATTAACTTTCTTGGTTTTCTTCTGCGATGATAACGTAATAAAATTAAGAAATTGGTCCTCGAAACCAGTCTTTACAGAATCATTTCTATCGGGTTGTGATTCACCTTGATTAATTTCTGGACTGATGTTTAACATTTTCTTAACGGCAACTTCATAACCTTTTAATTCATCTTCTAATCTTTCTGTTTTTGGTACAACCAATTCACATTGTGGTGGTAATTTTTGGTCCTCCTTTTCAGCTTTCGGAGACTTAGAATAATATTTACGTTGTAAAAACTCCTCATGCTCCTGGGCCGCTTCTTTTATGATGTCATCTATGACTTGCGTAACTTTTTCTAGCTCTTCGTCATTAAATCCAACACTTTCTGAGTGATCTGTAAGAAGAAACACAAAATAAATATCTAATCAACTTATTTTGTGATGTTCACAAATAAAACATGAATAATAAAATTAATCTATATTAATACATATAATTTTTTAGATTTTTTGAAATAAGTAACGCTATTAAATCACTTTGGGTATTTTAACCTTAGGGCGTTTTTTTTTCCCTTATCTTCTATATTCTTCTCTGAATGTATATCTGTTTTTAAGCGATTCAAGAATGATGTATGAAAATAATTTTTAATTTATTTTGCTTATAAATAAAACAATAAATCTCATCAACTTACGCTTTTTCTTATGCTTTTTGCAGTGCTCTTTATGTTCCCGATGCTTATGTTTCTTATGCTTCTTATCTTTACCTTCCTCGCTAGATCCTTCTTCGGTTTTCTCCATCTTCTCCCCTTGCAGCAGGTTAATTGGAGCCACTACTTGCCCACACACCTTTTTAGACTTGTTATCACAACGGGTAAACAAGCCACTATTAGTGATCTCGTCCACAGTTCTAAATTTGTTCCTCTTCACCTTCTTCTTCCTAACAGTCTTATTTGGTCGGAACAGGTCGTCATCGGCCGCATTTTTTCTCCGTTTAAATTTGCGTCTGTTGGTTACTTTGTAACCTTCGTCGTATATTGATGCTTCTCCCACATCTAAAAAAAATCGTAATCAATTAGCATATTGACTTCCGTTGATGAAATGTGAAAAATCCGTGTCCTTGGTTTTCCGACGTAAGTAAATTTTTTAATAAATGAAAAAGTCGCATTCGAACTTAACGATTACCGTTCTCCAGAGAAGCGTGCTGATAGGTAATTAGTAGTGATTATTAAATTCTTCGGATAAAATTAATAGTATGGGAGTTCCTCTAGGTTTTATACTTGGCTCCATGCTCTTTTTATTGCATATAAATGACTTGGATGGGCTGGCATTGAGTGATGGGATAAATATTGGATTGTACATCTCTATTGGTGTCAGAGATGAGAATTTGATGAAAACTAAATGCAACAACTTGGACCTGGTTAATTGCTGGATGGCTGCTCATGAACATTCATTAAACTCGGGCATAACTGAATACGTGGTTATGCACAGTTATTAAAAATTGTCTCCATCTATTGATTCGCATACACACTTTGTCTTAAGGGGAAAAAATAACTCAATTCTAATAATAAGTCTAATATAATAAATAAATTAGACTCAATCTTACCAATTTCTCCAGCTTTTAACCAGATATCCTCAAGGACTTCCAATTGTTGTTCGTCTGGGCTTATCTCATCAGCTTGGGCAGCATCCATGTCCTCTTGCATTAGTTCCAACTGTAATTCAGTTGGAAAATCTTGCAGGTTAAAGTTGCTAAAAAACAATGCAAAATTATAAAATGCCCGAACGTATTCTTTGTGAAATATTACGGATTATAGCCCGCCATTGATCTTCCCTTCTTTCCACCAATTTTCTTTGGAGGGGCCTCTAGGAAGCTTTGCGGAAGCTCTGTATTGTTTTTGTTGCATAAAATATCTTGAGGCAATGGTAGAGGTGCCGCCACTGATCTGTTAGGTTCTTCCGGATGAGGACCAATATCTAACCCTTGTAGCCATTTCTCATATCTAAATAAAATAAAAAAAAAGACCTAATATTTTGAAATTTTAGAAATAAGGTTAGATACATTTAATAACAACTAACTGGTATAATTTTGAATATTAAAAAAAAATATTGCATAAAAAACAAAACAAAAATGCAATCTTACTTGAAACATGCAAAAATTATGTTGCTTGTTAATCAATTGTTGCAGTATGTATAAATGTACATTATTATACACTTACCTGTCCGGCTGAAATCTCTTTACAAAAGTATCCATGGATATTTTCACCATATCTTTACTACAAGTACATTGTGAAGCTCTTTTACCATATTCTATCCATCTTGGAGCGGCAAAGTTTGTAGATTCGGCGCAATTAAAACCATGATTGAAACCTGTCAATAAAATAGTGTTATTCTACAATAATTTTTCGCTAACAAGAAGAGCGCATGGTCTAAGAAGTTGAAATGTTAGATTGCCTTTAGGATGTTACTTGTTGATTGTTTTTTGTAATTTGTATACACTGATAATTTATTACTAAGCTTGCAGAAACCAGTTGCGCTTTACGAAATCAGCAGTGACTACACAGACTCTCGGAAAAACCAATAGGCAACACGAACCCATTCTCATGAGACGACCAACACGAGTCTGTCTAGTCTCTGGTAATTTCGTAAAACGCAACTCGTTTCTGCAAGCTTATTTATTACATGATTACTTGATGTTTTAACCGACTTTGATAATTTCGGTATATTTCCTAAGTAGTACGACTGCAAAAAAGAGGCCGGAGGAAAAAAACTTCATTGATGATAGCAATATACAATATACATATATTTGAAGTCAAGAGAAGGTAAATTGCAGAACAATATAATGCCAGTCACCCACTTTGTACGGGATCTGTCGAACAGCTCATTAGAAACGTTTAAAAGGTCAGGCACGAAAATACGCTGTAGGTATCGAGCAGGAATTATATAAAACCAGCGGGAGGCAATCACATATCGCGAGTAATGTTTTACTAGATGCTGCTTTGGAAATATTGAATAGGGTGAAGAAGACCTACGTGATGGCGCTAATGTCAAAGTCTCATTTTGAAGATACCTGCACGACGCCAATATATGCCACATCATACCGCTTACATGTAACTAAGCATCCCTCAAACATTCTTAGACATATTATTTCTCACAATATTTTCGATATACGTTAAAATGATTTGAACTGATTCCTTACTGAGTCTGAATCTTTCACTTCAATCTATGTGTTTAAATGTGTTGATAATACCGGGGGTAAATCATTAATTTTGAAAAAATGGTGCGTGTGTCGCAGTGCAATATCTTACATAGCCTTTGGGTTGCTTTCCATCCGCCAGTACGTTATACAGGTTATGTCTCTACATCTTTATTATGCGTAATACTTATACATATGAACAGCTATATCTTGTGCAAAGAAACAGTTTTTGAAGCGGGGTAATTTGAAAGGCTTTATACTTTATAGAATTTCACTGCTACACCGCTTTAAATCTACAATCATATTGCACGACGTGATAAAACATATTGTGTATTAATAACGATCTAACAGAAACAAAAAAAAAAGAATATTGTGTTGGGACCATCAGGCGATTGCTTACCATGTGAACTCTAGCGTTCTCTTCTCTGTTAGATATATCTAGCTATTAAATCAAATTTACTTGACAATTGGTATAAGCAAAATGGAAAAATTTAAATGTATAATAATAGTAACTGCTAGCAAGGTCAATTGTGGACGCGTTTCGCCGTTTACGGCTCTTGTTATTTTCCAAAATTTTTTGAATACCGAGTTCTAATATATCCCAACATTAACATCCTAAGAACAACTTATTACTACACAATGCCTGTCGTCTACCAGACCAAACTCTTTCCCCTGTAATATTGAATTTACCTGCATGGTATCCATAAGGGAAGGTTATCATTATTTCACCTTCTTCTTGTGTTATCTAAAAGTTAAAATAAATTAATCAAGCCATTACTTACAAAGAAAAAGTACATTATAATACCTTATTGTAAGGAATGGAGTACTGTTTTAAGATCTGTGGAGAAATAAGAGTCATCTTATGTCTTAAAAATGCCTGGCACGTTTTGTAACTGCCCGGGAAGAAACCATTTGCCAATCTCTCCAATCTACGTCCATGCTCTGGTGGTATCGAATACCTATTTCACAAAGAAAAAAACAATAGTCACATTTCTAATACATAATTGATATTTAATCTTTAATAGAACAATCTTATAATCTTACCATGTCTTCGGTGCTCCGAAATGTAAGTAGTTAATCGAATAAAGATCCATATCCTCTGTGTGCCAAGCGAAAGTAGTTTTCCACATTCCGAAGTATAAATATGCCGTATTAACTCCTTCGATTGATATACCATAATCCTCATTCACGAAATCCAAAATCGTACCTAATCTATTAATGTTCCACTCCTGTAATGAATAAAGTGAACATGTTTTCCCCTATCAAACTAACCACACCATAAACTTACGTTGACGTCCGAGTCTGTTAAACTACCCGAAACATCAGCTCCATAAATCGGAGCTACGTATGTGATGTTCTTCCAATATTTCCGCTCCAGATCTTCATAGTCAAAATGACGAGGAGTACAATAACGTTCTGAGTTGGCCAACTCCGCATATTGCTGCACGGTCATAGCCTTCTTTTGTATATTGATCTGTTGATATAAGCCTTGCTTGCCAGTAACCACTTGACAGATTGGTGCAGGAATTGTGATGTCGAGATTTGTTAAGTCGTAGCCATTTTTGCGTGGAACCCATTCGGGCGGTGGTATTACCTTGAGTATAGCAAGAGGAAAAAAATTAGATTTATTATAATGAAGGAAATAAATAATTTACCTTAGCCAAGCCTGCCTTATGTGCCCCTTTTGACTCCATGTGATCTATATATTTCGAGAAATCTTTGAATTCTTCCCACGTCGGTCGGAACACCATGATTCTTTAGGGTAGAAAAAAAAATTGAAGGAAACAAATGAAGTCGTGCTAATTAAGAGGGGCGAATATAAAAACATTGAATACTCACTTGGGAAACCGTTGATTATTCGTGTCCGCCATTTCGGAAAGTTTTTTAATAGAAACCGCACTAAAATCGCACGCCCGAACCGCACAAATTCACTAACTGACTGCGATTTATTTGCCTTTCCTACGTTATTTACAAATAGCCTACATATCAACCATTGACGGCAGCCATGACTGTTTTCATAAAAATCACGTACAACTCCAACTCGGAGCAAATAAATGCGAAACAATAACTATTTAACCATGATCGGGATCGCCGTTTATAACGAAGCACAACTTTACGAGAATCGCGCACACTTTTCTGGGATTTATCAATCGTTCTCATTGAAAAATACAAACAAGGCATCCATTTTGCAACACTTTACTAACCTCTTCGAATCTAACTTCACGGCAAAGTAATTGGCGACCTCGTTTCATTTTTCATACATGGCATTATCCCGAAAGTTAATTATAATTTATAAAAATGTATTTTTCTGTGTGATTTATAGAATAATAAATATTTAAAAAATTATTTGTTAAAGTTAATTGATCCCCTCATCAAACTGAAAAGCAAATGCAAGAGTAATTTTATAGTAATATTGTTCATATTTCTAATTTATTAATATAACATTACATAACAGTTTTCGTTATAGATCTTGCACAGTAAACATTATTCATAACATTGATTATAAATTTTAACAAATTAAAAAAAGTAATAATAAATAAAATGATCTATATTATCATTATTATTTAAAAAATAAAGTCTACTTCCAATTTACATATTAACGGTAAACAGAAATCCAAAACGCCATTTATAGTGCAGTGCTGGGGTGCAGGTCCGTAATGTAACAAAATAAGAACACAGTGTGCGGTAAGACAATTTTAAAGATATAAATACAGAAAACCGGGGAAAGCTTTAAATAATAACAAATATTAAATTACAAATATTCACCATGGCATACCTTTATTTGTAAAATGAGATATGGCTGTATGAATTTTGACGTGTAAGTAAATATACAAAGAGATTCAAAAGTCTGTATCATTAAGTTATTAAAATACAAAGTTTATTTAGTAGCTTTTCTACTATTGTTATACTATGTCTCAAAAACAGGAAGAGTACCGGAAGCAGAACGGTTCACACGCATACAATATAATGAAATACGACTATTCCGAACAAAACGGATAGAAGATGGCGGCTAATTTGAATCTATAACGCCTTTACCTCCTACAACCTCAATATGAATTTGTTGACGTTTTACGTGTTACTTTACTTTTGCAAATAAGAAAAAAAATAAATATTGTTCGCGTAAAGCCTTTCTACATTAATAAACGAATAGATAGAAATTATTTCAATACTTCATGCAAAACACTGTTAGCGATACGTTGATAGGTTATAGTAAACACTAAACATGGCCGACGACGACTTCCGTTATGATATTGTTTGTATGACGTCGTGTTTGATCAAAGCCAATGGGTGCGCTTAATTTTTGCGCGAAAAATTTAAATCACTCTTCCTATTATTGAGACAAGGGTACGTATATACGTGTTATTTTAAAAAATTCGATTTAGTAGTGTTTTTAGTTAGTAATCGTATCATTTTTTGCTGTCTTACACGTTACAATATAATCGAGCTGTTCAATTAATTTGCGACGTGTAAAACAGGCTTAAAGTACAAATATTGCTAGATTTAAAGAATGCTCATTGAATATGAGTATTGGCACTTTTTTTTTAATTTGCCAGAAGATACAGGTTGGTAGTTCCAATAATAGCGAATATATACCCCAATTTCTTACCGCAATGCATGCAAACCTTGTAAAAATATTTTGTCGTTTATTGCGGAAACTACCAACTTAATCATCCGCCAAATTTGCCAAAGTGCTAACGGGGTAATTAAAGGAGGATTAAAACGGGACAGAATAAAACAGTGAAACGGAAACATCTTTTTCTTTATTATATAATGCATTATATACAGCAGAAAATTCTTTTTTTTTAACATGAAAATAAATCATTACAATAATCATTTCAGCATTTTTGAATTAGTTATATAGTTAATAATTTTCTGTACTTATAAATTCCCCACTCTCAAAAATGAAATCACTAACAAATAAGTCTGTAATCGTACTGTAAATAGGCTCAAGAGAAGACAAAAAAAAAAAATCTTAAACGATAACAAACGATTGTACCAGCAATGAAGTATCCTATATTTATAATTAATTACACTCGAAACAAGAAGTTATAATAAATGAATAGTAACAAAAAAAAAAAAAGATGAATGAAATTGAAATATTGCGTAAATAAATGGAAATAACGATGATTGGACATATACAAGATACCATAAGTAAAGTAAATATTTATTATTTTAATTCAAAAATTGCTAAGGCTGGGCGGTTACTGTTTAAAATAAGGAAGATGAATGAAAAGAAATTACGGTTTCTTTTATTGAATCTTGGCTGCATTTTCTTAATTGTGTTCTGGCTACACTAATCGTCGTAATTTTGAGAGAGCAGAAAATTTGCGGCTAGATTTTCGTTTTTCTCGCAAGCGAAGTACGCTTGCACCACTAAATGTTCGGGGAATCCCAACGCTTTAAGCCTTTCTATTGCATCTTTGTCCTGCTGCGTAACTTGAATTACTCCAGGTTGTATTCCAGCAGCCTGGTTACCTAAACAAATAAATAAAATTTATTCTAAAACGAACCTTTGAACTTATGTTTATTTAATGCGTGTGCAGAAGATAATCTTCAGAGACAATTGAGATGATAGATTTTTATAAAATGTTCATGTTTCTTTAATGTACAATATTTTAAAATGATTTAAATTTTATTCGATTGAATATTTCTTGGAGTTTTTGCCAGTAAAACAATCACATTTTACAAGATGGCCATCGAAATCGTTGCCAAGTTTGAATCATGTTATTTAAACAGAACACCACCAATCAACCTTAAACATCGGCATTAAACAAACACCTCAATTAATCCCAATTATCTCAAAAACTAAGTTGGACGGGGGACTAGTGGGAAACGTTGAAAGAAGTGCACAAGAAATGACGAAAGATATCTAAAAATATAGTAATATATAAAATATTTCACATAAAAAATAATGAAGATAATATTACGTTGTCTAGGGCATAATTTAAATAATTTCCATTTGAAAAGTTATCCTCTAAATTGCTCGCGTACTACTACTAGCGGAACATGCTGTATAGTTACATTATAACGCAGCAACGAAAAAGAGTAAAATGCATTAAACATTACATTATTTTCAAAAGAACATCCTCAACATTTTTAAACAGATTAAAAAATTATTTAATAGAAAAATTATAGTAGGTTTTTGCACATATTTTAAATCAATATAAACGTTACCTTTCGAAACATGCTGTAGAAAAACAAATATTTTTACCTGTATTTTTCGAAATAAAATACCACGTAGAAGTGGTAAAAAATATAAGTTTTTGCTTGAATAGCTATTTTTTTTAAATTAGATATTTCTGTGTTGAAACAAAATTTTCGAAGCAATTTGTGTAAAATTATTTATTTACAGTTTGCGCACAATTAAATGAGATTCGACTGGATTCGAATGTTCTATGCCAAATTTGGATGTCGTCTAGCATAAAATTTCATGTGCTTTAATTCTGCAAATATCACCAAATTTATTACATGAACGAACATAAACAAATAAGTCAGGCGGTACGTTTCAACCTTTTCAAATCAATAAATTGATTAATAAATCTGTTTATAATTAGGATAAATCTTTGATCATATATATTACATGGATATCGTTATCTCATAAGGATCATCTTTTTGACCCATTTCTCTCTTCATTATAGAAATCACCAATTGTACTATCTTTGTTGTGCGAGTATGCGTCCTCAATTCGTAGCCATACAGCGGATCGACGACCACCTCTATTATTTAGCATAGATGCTCGTATAGAGTCGTGCCAGTTTACACACGTTCCTTAGTCAAGCTACACCCTCTCCGCCCTCCACGCTGGTCAGCCGTTAATGTGTAGTCAGAAAGCACGGTTGTGCTTAGCTTTGTTCTCTATATTTCTAATTCGTTATCTGAGGCTAGGATATTGTTATCACATGTTCTATAGAGTGTTAGTTGTTTAGTTTCTTCCACAGTTATTATTTTTATTTTTCGATTATTGGTATCATCTTTATTCTCATTTTAGCTTTAGTTTATTCTACCATATTTACTGGGCTTAATTGAGCACTTCCAGGATTCCTTTTTATTTTAATTAAATTTGATTTCCTTTTATCGCCTATTATTGTAATTATTCTTTTTAATTTATGCAGATATATTCATTTTGTTTTCTTTTATATTTACTATATCGCCTAACAAACGTCCCCACCAAGAGCTCGTGAATACCTGGATTTAGGATCATGATTGTTTCGAAGTTGTCAGGGACACAGAGATTCATTGCATAATTTAAAATGTTCCAAAAAATGTCGATTTACGGATCATTTAAGAGCCGATGTCCATTGCAATCCTGATGTCTCGAACGAGAATTTTTATGAGGATCTCTGCGAAGCTTTTGTGGCTGCAAATATATCCTTCCGAAAACTAGATAATCCATTTTTTAATTTTTTTTGAAAAAATATACGGGTATTCCCAACAAGTCAACTTTACGAAAAAATTATCTTCGAAAAATATGTAAACAAAGTTAAAACCGATGTAGGAAACAATTACTAATGGATATGGATGCGTTAGGGCGAAGCACAGTTTACGTCATTGTTGATGTTTTGTATACAGATCGTCCAAAAAGAGCTGTATTTAATAACCAATAAAATAATAGAAGGAGTAAATGCTGATAGAATAACGGAAGATGACATTTTCGAAGATGTGGAGAACCGGGAGAAAGCTAAAAAAATGTTTACTGGATTGTCAGCGACCTACATTATATTTTTCTGCGAGACTCACACCGGCCTGTAATTTTTCAAACTACCATATTTTTCTTGGATGGTAAAAATTCCGTGTTTTCTCTTTGCTTGTTAAGGCAAACAAATTCAGTTTATTTTAAATGAAGTGTGAAAACCCGGATTACGGAAACTATTCATATCCGAACTACAAGCTACACATGGTAAACAGGTAGGAGGTCTGATTTACTGAATCATCCGGACTCTTTGATGTTCGGATTAAAGAGGTATTACTATACTTTCAGTAAAATGTGCAAAATTCGGAACTCTCACGAACATTCTGAATGGAACTTTTAAGCAAGGAGTATTTTTCATATTTACTTTTTAATGTACGAAGTTATGATTCGTTACTTTGACTGCCACTCATCAAAATAATTTATTCCTGAGAAGCCAATGAGGTTGTTATATTGTGGAAAAAGCAATATGGAGAATGTATTCAACTTATTGGGAAGTATACACAATTTAAGGCAACTGGAACATAAAAAACACGTTAATTTGCGATGGATCCCAAGCCATTGAGGAATAGAAGGTAATGAAAAGGCAGACAAACTGGCCAGAGAAGCAGCGAATATGCCCTTCATTGGTCCTAACCTCTTCTGTGGCCTACAAACAAATAACTAAAACATGGAAGGACACAAAATGTGTTAGGATAAAAACAAGCGAAAGCATCCATATCAGGCTCGCCTAAGACAGCAAAAATGGTGCTATCGTTCAGCCAGGAGACAGATTACTGGCGGGATTTCTGACAGGTTATGCAGCCCCAAAATATCAGCTATTCAATCTACGAAAAACTGAAGATCAACTCTGTCGTCTATGCCAAGAAGATCTGAAGGCGGCAGAACACATTCTATGCAAATGTGTTGCTATCAGTTGTACTCGATAACAATTGATGGAAGAAGATCCTAGAATAGTATTAAGATGTCAAGAGCCTTTATTTATTCTAAGACATACAAGGGCATTTTATTACAATAGATCTACATTCCGTATAGGAGTTCATGAAAAAAAATTGCAGCGGGTGCGCTTTCCCCGCGTGCTTGACCTCACCATCATAAATCCGTGCAAAATGTACTTGTTAATATCTAGTGAAGACAATAACATCAGAAATATTTAAGTCAAATGTAATAATTTGTTTCTATTTGGTCATCAAAAAGACCATAAAACAACAGAAATTAAATGTACTAAATTCTAGAACAAATCCCGTTATACGTATTAGCTACATCAAATTAAAGAATAATTTTTTCTAAGGCTTATAAATAAGCAGTAAATTATAATTATTCGGGAAAATATCATTCACCCCCTTTAAATAAAGAAACGTATTTTCAGGGAACGCTTACCGTAACGCTTTTGAAAACATGGCGTTTAAATGTAAACTATGTGCTACAATAGGTTTTGTTCCAATTTTAACGTTGGTTTACACGCAAAAAAATATGATACGTCGTGTCTGAAGAGGTTAAAAGATGCTGATATTTAAATTGAACATTTGCCAAATTTTTCAGAAAAAAGAAACAAAATCTCAAGGTTGGTATGTCCTTGATACGTGATATGTAGTATTTTTGAACATGCATTGAAGTTGTACTTTTTTTTATCGGGCTGTTTAAAAAATCTATAACAAAAGGGGAATTCCCATTGAAATAAAATACTTATTTATTTCTGTTTTAATCAAGAGTGCTATAAAGTAGAAAATGTTTTCAAAAAATAGAATTATTGTTTATAAAATTGTTCAACAAAGTTCCATGATGAAAACAATTCCTTAAATCAGTCATTTTAAACGCGTAAAAATAACGTAAAATACATGAAATGAACCTTTTAGAAAAAAAAAAAAAAAAAAAAAAAAAACAGCCTTACCGGCAGGTGCATTTTGTGTAGCTGCCGCAGGAGCACCACTAGATGGTTCATTAAGCATCCTTACGAAGGATTCTTGGTTTTGTGAAATAAGCTGCAAAAGCGCTGGGTTTGTTTGGCCGATTTGCTGTAAAACCGCATTTAGTAACTGAGGATTTTGCTGAATGACTTGGCGCATTTGTTGAAATTGTGGTTGATTTCTTAAAAAGGCAAGTGGGTCTTCCGAATTGGATTGCTGCTCATCGACCCCGGACATATCGGCAGTTTCATTAACCTAAACAATTAATAACGCCACATAAAATTATAAAATAAACGATTTTATTAATACTTACAGTCTCCTGCTCATCCATAACGGGTATTCCGTTAATAAGGTACTCTACTGCTCTATCGGGATTATTAAAACTTGCTCGTAAAGCTTGAATTACTTGACTTCTATCGTAGCCCATGTCCATTATGTTCTGGACCATAGTTTGGTACTCTTCTCCCATTAATAAAGTTGATTCGGGTGTAGCAACAGCTGGTTGTGGAGTTGATTCTGTTACAGTTTCTGGCGTTGTATTAGCTTCTGTGGGAGCAGGTACGGAAGTTGTAGTCGTTGTAGCGGGTGTACTAAAAATGTAATTGCATTCAATGGTGAAGATGTATGTAAACAATAATCTCACCTAGCACTAGAAGTCGTAACATTTCCGTCGCCACTTTCGCTCTTTTCAGGTTGCTTGGGCTTCGTTACCATAACAACAATGAACTTCTTTTCGTCTATGTTATATTCCGAGAGTGCATTTTCGTCAGTAAGTATTTTACCTGTTCATGAAGAGGACAAAGGCAATGACTCATCATCTGAGCAATAAATACTATGCCTAATAAATTTATTCTTACCAGCATAGATCAACCTTTGGTTCTCCGCGGGATAATCTCTACCCTTCTCCGCCTCTATCTTTTCTTTCAAATTCTTGACCTGGATAACGAAACCAGCGGCTATAATACGCGCAAAAATGTTGAAGCTTATCGTAAACTTACCGTTTTGGTAACATCTATGTCCACTTGAAAAGTTTGCTGTTGCAGATTTTTCAATGTGATCTTCATGTCTGTCTTATAAACTAAAATATAATTAGAAAAATATCCGCCGGAGACGTCTCGGTGTTTTGCTTCACTATCAAATGCGTCCTTTGAGTATTTTTGGCTATTTATTTTGCTCTATGATACAGCACAACTGACAAATTTGGCGTCCATGTTATTTTGTCTGTCAGTTATCGTGAGTTGTCAAATGTTTCGATATTTTACATACGGGTCAAAGTACCTAACGAGATTCTTTATTTAAAAAGTGAAATATTTTACAAATTATTACATCAAATAATTAATTATTACATCGAATTCCGAAAATAATTACCGTATTTAGAAATAAATATCTAACATAAAAAAAAAAACACATACTAAACATATTTGGGTCTATTATTTTAGATCATTTTATCTAAATTTGGAGCTATCGGTCCCAATTGGTTCATTTGAGCCTTGTCAAAGTTGACATTACGCAAGCAGTCCGAAATCTAAATAAAATTTTAGATACAGGGACGAATTTTAAACGACAATGTCCTTTCTTAAACAGTTTTTTCCAAAAGTAAAAGCAGATGACGATTTGGTAGATCCTCAACAAGAATTGCGGGTTAGTATTCTTATAAACTAGGTTATGTTATGTCTCCACATGAATAATTGTGGTTATATAAGCAAATTCTAAAGTGATAATATTGTTTTTGTAGGATAAATGCCGCGAGTCAGCGCATTGTAAACATTTGGCGGAAAAACTCGATGTTTGTAATCAAAGAGTGAGCTCTAGGTCGCAAACAGCGGAGAACTGCACGGAAGAATTGTTCGATTTATTGCATGCCGTTGATCACTGCGTTACAAATGATTTGTTTAAAAGACTAAAGTGAATGTTTTTCCTTTAAATATAATTCTCGTAGAGTATACATGTAATTTATGTAGATATTGTAATGAATAAATCGAAACCTAATTGAGTACTTGTTTAATTCGACAAAAAAAAACCGTTTTACCTATATTATTTATTTTCTTTATGAAATACAGTCTCATATACATCTTCATGCTTCATATTATAATACCAAAATAATATATGCACATTAAAATAACTTTAACAATATCCATTACAACTAAAATGAATATTATACAGCATTCTTAAAATGGCTTAGTACGTTTTGATCGAAAGAGTATCTAAACATGACTATTATATCACAAATTAGACTCGATTATAATGGTGGAATGCAACATGATTGGTTTTATTTCCCGCTTGTGAAAAAAAGCTTAAAAAAGTACATTTACAAAATGCTTCGATATTAGTTCTGCAATAACAAAGATAATATATTATATTTTGCTTATAGTATCTATTAGCTAACGCCAGACTTTAAAACATCGAAGCATATCTTGCAGACACGTACTGGTTTATTTTCACCAAACTTAATTATGGGCACTTCTTGATCGGAACATTTCCCACACAAGATCCGACTGCAATGCCTACAATGGTGTCTTCGTATAGTTATCGTGAAGTTCTTTCCACATTCTTGACACATGTCCGTGTTATAATTCCAAGAAGTTTGCTCGGATAACTGGTCTAATAGACGATAGAGTAATTGTTTTGTAGCAACCTAAATTTCAGATACAAATGGGTAACAAAAAAAATCTTAGATTATATCGAAATCACCTGATAGTTAAATATATTAATTCTCTCCCGGTTTTCGATAGCCAGAGAAGCCTTTGATTTAACAAGAACTCTACATAAATTTCCGTTTCCTTTCATATAAGCAATTAATAACGGAGTATTCCCCTAGAAATCAACTATTAATGTGTGCTTTAATAATCGTGAATAATTACATTTAGATCAGTTTTATCTATTGGGTATTGAGGCATTGTTTCTAAAAACAATTCACAGATAGCAGCAGAGTTCTCTTTCCCGTATTGGCAAAGTTCATGCAAGGGGTTTCTACCTTTGATGTTGACAGCTTCAGCATTAATTGTGGATTGGGTTAACAACTCTCGAACCTAGAAAAAATTGACATTCTGTATAAAATTGATGTTGGCCCGAAATAAGAGCCCCGCAGGATACTTGATACAGATTGATAGAAAAGCACTTACAACATTTAAATGGCCTTCCCTAACGGCAATGTGGAGGGCATTATCGCCATTGCAATCCATAGCGTCAAAATTGGTGTGATTTTGTAGTAAAGCCAATACTACGGTTGCATTTCCAGCTTCGGAAGCAACATGAAGAGCTGTCCGCCTTCAAAAATACATCAATTAGCAGAAGCTAATGAAAGATCAATTTTCTTACTTATGTGCGTCAGTATCTTCAAGCCTAGCTCCGGCTAATAACAAACTCCTCACTAAGGTCTCGTTTCCATTTCTTGCCGCTAAATGGAGCGGTGGCGACATGGTAGAATCTTGGACCCTTGAATTGACATCAACATGCACCGACAATAGAAATAGGACGCTTTCTAAATCGCCTTTCTTTAAGGCAGTATGTAAAAAATTTTGTCCTTTAGTATCGAACTAAAAAAATATAAACAAAGACAAATTAGAATTAATTTTGAATACGTGGAATTAATATTAATGACCTGTTCAGCAGCCGTTGGCAACTTATCTAAGATAGCTTGGGCTGCTTTATTATTCCTGAAAGTTAAAGCAGTGGCAAACGGGCTTAAACCAGATTTGTCCCTTAGACTGAGATCGATTTCTGGGACCCTGAGTAATAGAGATATTATTGCATCGTGTTGGTTTTCAATCGCAATATGAAGAGGAGTTTTATTTTCGGCATCTCTGCTATTTATATTAGCACCATGTTCCACCAAAGTCTGTAGAAAAAAAATGGTTTGAAATAATAATTTGAAAGGTAACTCGATTCAATCTAGAATAAAAGAAGTCACCTGTACTACAGGTTCTAAGCCCCATTGGCAACATAAATGCAACGGGGACGCCTTTTCCTTAGCCTCGTCCCCACCCTCACCATTTGAGCCTGGCATCCTGGGAGAATCAAGGTCACATCCAGCTTGTATTAGGAAAATTGCTGCCGGTTCCTTATTTTCATCAATAGCTCTGTTAAATAATAACCGATGATATAAAAAGAAAATTAAGATAATTTTGTATTTACCTGTGTAATAGAGTTTGTTTACAACCCTCTGGCCCTGATCCCCAACAGTCTGTATCGGCTCCATGACGGACTAAAATGCTTGCAATATCATCTTGACCTGAATCTAGCGCAGCCCATAAAGCGCAGTTCCCTAAACAGTCTGGGGCAGACATGTCAACGCCTCTAACACAAAGAGCATCTACTACGTCACTAAGACGACAGTGAATTGCCAGCTGTAGAGGTGTTTCATAATCAGCAGTTCTTGAATAGAAAATAAACGTGTTATTGAAAATACAAAATTGATGGTTTATAATGTCTCATGTTTTATTTAGTTAGTTTCAAAATAATTCTTGATAATAGGAAAAGTACTAGTAACACGTACTTGGCATTAATATCTGCTCCATAATCCAACAGAAAGATCGCGATTTCCCCATCTTCCTGCAAGATAGCCTGATGCAAAAGAGTGAAATCTTTCGCATTCCTAACATTAACATCAGCTTTCCCCTTAGTCAACAAAGGCACCAGTCCCTTATTGTTATAATACAGCGCCGAACTTAAGGGGGTATCCCCTGCAATATCCCTAGCGTTAAAATTAACGGCCATCTTGGAATCCTCGTTCAAAGCATCATTATACTCAACGAAAACGCTGATGGCATCACCGGAATTTCCCTCAGCCGCGTAGTGAAGCGGATTTCGTCTCCTATCCGTGGTAAGCAAATTCGGATTAGCGCCCAATTCCAAAGCCTTCTTGATGAAATCGGCGTAATTCTTTAAAGCAGCTATATGTAAGGCGGTTTCGCCGGCTAAATTGACGTGGTTTATATTGGTAACTTTTGACGCTAAGAAAAATGCGGCGTCTTTAGCGCATTCTTGTAGGAGGACTTGCAGTAAGCTGTTTCCGTTTTCAGGTTCGACCGGGTCGGGTTGGGCACCAGCTTTTAACAGATCTGCTGAGTAATTTTCTTCGTCTCTATCTCCTGATTCGTACTTCAAAAGGGCGTAATATAACGGTGTGTGATTAAGTTGATTTCGAAGGTTTAAGTCTAGGTTTGGTTGTGATCGTAGGATATTGAAAATGGTTCTGTTGTCAGCCATAATGGCAATGTGAAGGGCGGTGCTGCAAAATCGAAAAATATTTTAACATTTTTGTTGCTGCATAAACACATTAAATACGATGGATTTGGAGGTGGTTTTGAAAAATTTAATTAAGTCAAATTTCAATTAATTGACGATATGCTAAGCCTGCAGAAACGACTTACGCTTCACGAAATTAGCAGAGACTAGACAGACTCGCGTTTTGTCGACTCTTCAATCCGGAAACAAAATCCGAAGAAAGTATAGCCAAATAATACTTACTATCCTTGTCGATTTTGACCGTTGATATTGACATTCCTATTGATCAATTTCTGCGCAATCTTCTCCGGATCCTCAATTAAATGGGAACCAGCTAGCAAATGCAATGCCGTGTCGTTTTCACTTCTAAAAACAGAATTAATTAACGGTTATAAGAAACGATTAACAGCGCATTAAACAAATAAACTTTCTAAGTTGTTAATAGCCTTTGTACCTTGTAGTCAAAGTGGCATCGCAATTGTTTTCCAAAAGGAAAAGAGCTGAAAATGAATCATCCTGTTTGATGGCTCTATGTAATAAGGTATCTCCTTTGCCGTCTCTGATATTGATGTCGGCGTTATGCTGGATCAACGTTGCTGCGATGCTGGCATTTTTTGCACGAAGAGCTAGGTCGAGTGGTAGATCCCCTTCAGGTCCCCACAGATTGACAATATCTGAGAGCTGGAAAAAAGAACAGAACTGTTAAATGATAGCAAAGTAGGTTTTAAAAACAATTCAAAATTAACGCAAATTAAAGTCGATATAAGTGATATAAGAAAAATTATTGTTTGTACAAAGGCTCAAGTCTTCTCTTGTTTTAAGAAATGAAATGAAGAAAGAAGGCTTAAATTGCCTTTGTCAATTAGGTATAATTGATTATATTATTGCCTTATTACCCACCTTATCCTTTTAATTAGGGATCAATCGCTTGAATTATTTAGATAAGTCGATATGGGGCATGTTACTGGACGCAAGTAGGTCATTTTATGCTGCTTGCATCTAGCATAAAATCTCCTAGTTTACGCTGTGTTTTTAAAAATAAATGTTTAAACTTTCTGTGGCTTTTTTTAAGCAAAAAGTTGTGTATCAAGCGAGATCAAACGAGTTAAAAAAAATAGCTACGATAATTTGCGATGTTGGCTTATTCTAAAAGTAAAAGCTGCACATCTAATGGCCAATTACACCGACATGAATTAAAATTTAATCTTGACTTAGGTAAAAGTTAATTAAGAAGGAAGATTGATATATTCTATCTATTGTTATAACTTGACTTAAGACACATTTCACGTCACAGCATAAAAACGGGCTGATGAACGTCAGTACGCAGCAAGAATAATGTGAGCCACTTGCATTAACTTATTTTTAGAGTTAGGCTAATTTAATACAACAAGACAAACTGATTATATTGTTTGCGGCACTATTTTCCTTTAACATCTTTCACGAGCTTTCATTTGACATTGCAGCAATATATTAAAGGCAGTAACAGCTCATATCGTTTATCTCAGTTCCTTATTTTCACCAACTTCTGCCAAAGGATGAAATCATTAGAGATGAGCAAAGTAGGGGAATTTTTTGTTTTGTCGACTTTTGGGGAAACCAGTAAATGAGTCGAATAAGTACGAGTCTGTCTAGTCGCTGCAAAAAAATAATAATTTCCCCTACGAGGGTGATCTCTTTAAAAATTACTGCCACCAGCTCCATAACTAATACAATTTTTACATAGGCGATTCTGAGTAAAATTAATTATTTTTACAGGTTCTACAAAAGATGAAAATAAATGCCTCAACTTTGTGAACGGCCTGTATAATTTAAATCTTATGCATTTGTCAACGTTTTCTATTTGGGCAAACTTCCACGAGCGGCAGTGTAAGTGATCCCTTATTTATAACCGGTAGTGTAAAAAGCGTTTGCTCATATGATGTAAGAAACGCAGCCAGGAAACGGACGAAAAGTCCTAATACAGGTGATTCTACCGGTAATAAGACGCCAATCCAATAAAGTAACAGGCGAAAAGGCGCCTTACTCCAGCGCAAAAGATATAAATTCCGTTATTCCGAGACACGTTGGGACCACGAACCACGACATCCACGACTATTACACACATATACATACGCGCACAGAAGGAAGGGGTATCAGCTACATCTGCTAGCGCGGACTTCAGAAATATAAATCATACAGCGTATAGTCCGTAGCGAGTAGTAGCAACCAGCAGGCTGAAAAAGTGTTTGACCGCCGACCCAGGATAGACACCGCGCCGGGTTTTGTGTTATTGGTCGTGAACGCAACATTCCAAACTAGTGAGAGATGCAAGAAGAGTCTTAAGAAGATGCACTGCTAAGGAAACATCAAACAAAGCAAGAGGAAACTTAATTTATCTTATTCTGTAACCGAACGGCGTGATATTCTCGCTTAAAATGAATCACGGGGAACTTCTTCGGAACTCGGCTCTAATTTTAATGTGTAAGCACGAATCAATCGATTTTTATTTTAAGTAGAATTAAGGAGACACAGCGCACCACATGCTCGCGGTGAATATAAATGAATTAGCCGGTTATATCGGTCAAAAACTGATGACTAATATCGCGGGTAATCAATCGATATAATCCGACAATGTACTTTTTAAAACCGGGATATCTTTGTTTATTATCTCTTTTAAAATAGAAAAACAAGTCACATGCAATTTAATCGACCAAAATAAGACCTATAAAAGCAAAAGGTGATAATCAAGGCTGATTATCACCTATCACCTTAGACTTTCAAGATATAAAAAGAGATAAGTGAAATGTTCCAACGAAGATAATCCAATCGCCACATGTTTTCTCTTTTTTTTTTAATTGATAGTATGCATACAAGCATTATTAAGTGACCTCGTTTCATTGAAATTAAAACAAATCCCTTGAGCGTATAAAAAAAACCTTGCTACATTAGCCGCTTTGAGTGCGCAGATAATTTTACTGAGCACCCACCCACGCGGAGTTCAACGATTTTGCTAATGTTAACATAAAATTTTAAGCTCTTACATTGAGTCTCAAAATTCC
>LR736933.1:368882-550025 GCA_902654985.2 Oryctes borbonicus
CAATAATTTTACGAGGAAAGTTCGGAAACTCCGCGACGTGATACCGAGAGGGCGCAAGTATGATCGAATGATTGTCAAATATGACATTTAATGAGATGTGCTACAAAGTTTCAGACGAGTGCTTTCGGTTATTTCCTGTGTAGTGATCGAATAAAGTGAACAAGTTTTAACGTCTTGAGAAAAATGGAAGAAACGATGTTCGAAGTCTTATAATACTTTGTTTTAAAGGGTGCAGCCCTGACTGACATAAAAAATGAACTGGATTTCACCTTAAAGGAGTTATCCTTTTTTTTTACGAAAAAATTGGGCTACGACCGACGGAAAAGTGACCAAAATTCACAAAATTTACTGTGTTAAAAGATCGCCGACTTAAAGTACGCGTTTACCATATTTTAACCAATGTTTTAGGTATGAAAAGACTTTCCGCTCAGTCAGTGCTGCGTTTACTGACAGCAAATCAAAAGCGTTTTCGAATGAACACTTCTTAAAAGTGTTTAGATTTATTCGAACGTGATTCCGCTGACTTTCCTCGACGTTTAATAACAATAGATGAGACATGGATCTATAATTACACGCTCGAGACGAAGGAACAATCGAAACAATGGATGTTAGCAGGTTCCATCTGCAGGAAAAGCCATGGCGACGGTATGCTGGGATCCTCGAGGTGTGGTGCTTATAAATTGCACGGAAAAAATCACTAGTGCTTCACCACTAGATCAATGGAAGTATGCTATTCTGATTAAACGTCTACAT
This sequence comes from Oryctes borbonicus, assembly GCA_902654985.2. Classification (NCBI taxonomy): domain Eukaryota; kingdom Metazoa; phylum Arthropoda; class Insecta; order Coleoptera; family Scarabaeidae; genus Oryctes; species Oryctes borbonicus. Next base: position 369,636 of record LR736933.1, read on the forward strand.
CTGGCCACAAATAAGGTGCTCTTCCACTAGAATAATGCATCTGTTCACACCTCTCGGGTTGTCGCCGCAAAACTCTACGAGTTACGCTTCCAGGTGCTTCCATTCACCGGATTTGGCTTCCAATGACTATTTCCTCTTCCTAAAGTTGAAGAAACGGTTCACTGGACGAAGATTCATTTCAAATCATGAAGTTAAAGACAACCGCTTATTTTGCAGGGTTGGACAATTCTCATTATAGTGAAGGTATTAAAAAATTGGAACGTCGTTGATCTAAATGTATTGAATTGCAAGGAAATTACGTTGAAAAAAATTTAAAAAAATTCTCAAAGATCTTATTATTGGTAATTCTTTTCCAAACATCTCTTAACGTCAGGACTTGACTATCCAATAAACTACAAATATTCTTTCCCATTTCATGACTTCTTTTATCATTGTCTTGGAACAAACGAAAGATGTAGACCGTGTTCTTTTATTGAAAAACAGACAATAATAATTATATTTGACCTAAGCGACTGAGAGCAAAAGCAAATTTTAAAGATAATTTAATTAGTTATGCCTCTATTAACAAATTAATTACTTTTGAAATGTAGCTGCAATAGAAATTTCGTCTACTGCGCATCCTCACCCTTGGTCAAATTACATGCCGGTCGCTGTATAGGGTTCGTACAAACCAGCTCATACTTTTTCAAATATCCTGTATACCAACTCTTTTTCTTTAGCCTGGAATAAATGAAGCAGCAAGACTATAATTACGGAGTTTACAAAACCTATTACGTTAGTTACGAAAATACTCCCTAATTATCCATTTGTAACTCAATTTCTCGCAGCACACTTTTACTTTAGCCACGTTACACACAGACGCAATAGAAATTTAAAGGTTACGTAATAATTATACCCCAACAAACTTTTACACACATAAGTACGTTTCATTCCACGGATTAAATCCAGAGAATGATGCTCAATCTTACGAGAAAATAGAGCGTTTCGAACAGTGGCCTTGGCGTCAATATAATGGATCTCATTTATTGTGTGCGTTTCATAATAATTGTTAATTCTCCAGCGCTGATAAGATTTCCTTCGCTCTTAATGCATGTAAAGAATTGGAAGGCGTGTAGCGTGCATATGTGTAACGTGCAATGTAATCGAAAGTTTTTTGATGAATAAGGTCAGAGTTGTAGAATGTGGAGGGAGTATTTATAGTAGCGTGGATTATATCATTCGTTTCATAAAAAAGGGACCAATTAAAGCATTTTTTTTTTTAGTTCTTTTAAGACCTATATCGTAATTAGGAAGTATAGTAAGTTAAAACAATTTTCAAGTTTATGTTTGTCCCATTAAAATGAATATAAACCACATCTGCAAATAATTATTGAATTATTAATGATTCAACTTTATGAAAAAAAAAAAATAGAATGCTAATTTTTCTTGTAGGTTGCTATTAATGGAGAATATAGAACGACATATAAAGAAATATGTATCAGGTAATTAATAAAAATCGATATTGCTAACATTCCATTAGAAATAAACGTCACCTTTAATGAAATTAAATGGAAATGCGTTTTATAAGAAATGTTTTTTTAGAATCGAACCTTTCACTTTTAAATCACGGATCTAAGTGTATATTTTTATCGTTGAAAAACACATAATTATCAACAATGGTTTCTCATTATTATTACAAAAGTTTTCCTGCATTATTTAGATTTTCTAATAAAAAAGCAAGGATTTGGCGTATTCAGCATAGCTTTGGAAAAATCGATATTGCTTTAGAAAATTTATTTATTTAAAAAAACAACCTGCTTCATTATTGGACCAATTAAATCTTATCGATTATTACATCCATCCGAAATAAAGCCGCTTCAACGAAGCTCTTTAATCCTTAAATTTGCGGTGAATTGCTCTGTTTAGTCTCTAATATTTCCTTCGGAAATTAAGGTACTTTTTTTTTGAATTATCATCCATTTCTTCTTACTTGATCTTTCCATTTTGGCTTTGGCCATCCTTTTAGTCTATCTTCGACAGGTCTCCAGTCCTTTATCCTCCTGATCAAAGCTTCTTTCCCCCTTCTCTCAATGTATCCAAACCACCTCCTAATTTCTATTTGGACCTAGAATCTTCCACAGTATTTTCCTTTCGAATATTCTTAGATTGTCTTCATCTGTTCGTGTAAGACACATTGTTTCGGAAGCTTTTGCTTATACTTTTATCTCTTCAAAAACTTTGATACCTCCAATATGCTCAATAGAGCATATTGGAGCCTGCCTTCATACGTTCATTATCTTCCATTTCCATACTTCTATCGTTATTGCTATTTACCATTACTTCTAAATATTTAGTCTTCCACTTGCTCTTTATTCTGATTTATTTCTAAGCCTTTAGTCTTTGCTTCTGTTATTATCGTCATGAATGCTCCTTCCAAACTTTACTTCTCGCAATCAATGCAATATCGTCTGCATAGGCTATGGCTTGTATTGAGCTTGTTATAATAGTTTTTTTTTAATACCGGATGTGTTGATCCGCTCCATCCAGCACAATATAAAAAGGTGCAGTTGAGAGAGCTTGTCGTTGCCTCCCTCCTGTTTTTATTTCCACTTCTTCCGTTGAAATAAAAGTCTAATTCGGTGAAGTTTCTGCTTACTCCATTATCGACCATAAAAGCTGAATTTAAACAAGCAATTTTGAGGAAGAACGTCCAGGCCGTCCAATTGAGGTCGTCACATCAGAGATGATTGAAAAAATTCAAAATGATCGGAGATTGAAAGTGCGGAGTTTGCTGAGACTGCAACCAACTCAATTGCATAACGTTTTAATAACTAATAATGTAAGAAAGCTTTCAATTCTCCATAAATACGCACGTGCATCGACTCCAAAGGAATGTTTGGCGATAATAAAGCACAATCAGGATGATTTATGGCGTCGATGTTGACGAAACATGGGTTCATCACAGCACACCAGAGACCAAAAAACATCAAAACCGGTGCCAAAGCCACTTTATCGGCCAACAAGATCATGGTCAAGTGTCGTGGGATGTACGCGACATAATTCACGTTGATTACCTTGAAACAATTAATGGCGAGTATTATGCCAACTGCTGGATTATTTCAACAATGTTGTGAAAGAAAAACGTCGCATTTAGCGACGAGTGCACACTTGCGGCAAAATTCCATGACTTATACGAACTGCTTCCGCACTTACCATATTCGCCAGATTTAGCCCCCGACGATTATTTCATATTTCCAAGTACAAAAAAAAAATGGCTCGGCGGAAAAAAATTTGGCTCAATCGATGAAGTGGTTGCAGAAACAAACGTATATTTTTTCTTTTGCAGGGTTGGAAAAAGCATATTTTTTTAGATGAGATGCAAAGGATAGAAAAATATTGGACTGAATGTATCGAACTCAGAGGAGGCTATGTTGAAAAATAAGACGAATTTTACACATAAAAATCGTTTTGTTGGCTTAGATCGGGCAAAATTGAACATCCTGTATACTTGAGTGTAGTTTCTTATCCTCTGCAGAACTTGTCTTGGAATATTTTTTATTTAATTTGTTTTTTTTTTCTGATTAATTCTACTTTTTGCCCAACAACACTGCTAGATGGACGCGCTGTACATTCATATTCGTTTAGAACGTTCTATCTAAAAACCACATGTTAATTTGTTGTTAGCTACTATATAATCACTTTTAGGCAAATATATCCTCTGCATCTGACGTCTTATATTTACATTATCGATAATATAATACCTCAAAATTATGCAATTTTATACATTTCAAAACCGACCAGGAACACAGATAATGCTTATAATCTAAATTTCGTAATCACAATTACGATACGAGAGCTACACACTCGAAAGTTTAAATCATTACAATCACCACATGCACACAAGCGTTGCAGAATTAACTTGGCCCCGCACGTTGATTTATAACGATCGTTGAAAGCGGTACAATAACGTGTTCGTTTTAAAAAATCTCGTCAGGCTTTCATTTGGTCGACTTTGTTCGAGTATTGCGTCGACATGCTTCACGTTTCAAAACAAATATAAAATCGAAGTCAGAATTTTTATGTTTAAGATGTAAAGCATGAAATGACAAGTATCTGGAGACAATGCAGACTTTAAAACAGTTAATTGTGAAACCAGCTTGATGATGCGAATAAGGTAGTGAATTAACTGCTTGTAAATTCTGATATAATTGCGTCTAGGAAAGTGTTGCTGTCCAAAAATGTTGTTATTTATCGTTTGGCGAGTTCGTTACTTACAAAATAATTTAAATTGTTAAACAAAAAAACGTTTTAATGTTGAAACTAAACGTGTTCCGGGTTTGAACCGTGTTATGTCGTTGGTTAAAATAAAACTCGACGTTTCGCCCACAATCGTATGCGGCTTCTTCAGGAAAGTGGTGGCAACAGTTAGTACGGTAACTCAGCTTGTGAACCATGCCAGAGGCGAAAACCAACGGCTTCGCAGGAACAAGGTCCAAACAACCAACGTTGAGTATTCCCGCAGTTGATTTTCGCCTCTAGCATGGTTCACATGGCGAGCTACCATGATCAACTGCTTCCCGCTCAGTTAGTTTCGCCTCTGGCGTGGTTCACACGTTGAGTTACCGTGCTAACTGTTGCCACCACTCTCCTGAAGAAGCCCCATACGATTGTGGGCGAAACGTCGAGTTTTATTTTAACCAACGACATGACACGGTTCAAACCCGGAACACGTTTAGTTTCAACTGACTCTGGCCGTGGAAGCCTACATTTTTATTTTAAACGTTTTAATGGTATGAAATTAAATCAACACAGCAGTGAAAGCATCTTTATTTACTGACAAGTTTTTGCGTTATGAAAATGTTGAGCAACAAATTAATTGTTAAGAAAAACCAAATTGAAGTGTGTGAAACATTACAAAGATTGGATTTATGAGCGGAGAATATTGGAAATATGTTGCCGTTACAGCTCTGGTTACGCAAGAAAATGAACTATAGGTGTGGAATCATGAACATTTTATAGTCATAGACATAGACAAATCCGTCCTAACTATGCTCCAAATTAGATATTCAACATCTCTTCAAGAAGAAGGTAAATGACCCGAACTGATGAAATAAGTTCTAAAAATTTACGGAAAATGCTTTAAGAATTGTGGAGCAAAATATTTGAAAATTTTTCTAAAATCAGTGATACTCTAAATGCTGGAAATGTGAGGATACTGATGAAAAATCCAATTAAAAAAGGATTCACCTGGATTACGCAAGGTATGTAGATTATGGGATTTATCTTATGGAACATACTAGCCGATGTTATCGAAAGAATTGAACATGAGAACGAACAGAAGCGACGTGCCATGATTATTTGTGAGGAATTAAAAGAATTGAACCTTATTTTCTTTGAATGGCAGCTGAATAATAGCCGAGAGATTTCATCAGATGAACATGCTTCTCGTGCAGATAGACACATTACACAGGCCAACAAAAAAAAGTTGCGATAAACGAGAGTTTGCCGACTTTTTCTGGCATGTCACAACATGTTTTCAGGCGCATTACCATGTATCGTGCTGGTATTGCTAAAATGGCGCTTTCAACAGCTAGGTGTGAGTTGTGGCGGCCAAGGGCAGAACTATCTTGGACATGTATCAACCGGATATTGCTTATTTATTTAATTGTTTAAAGAGTACTGTCGAAGAAGGAAATTCGTATAAATATGAGTTCGCCTAGATATATTCTGCTATATTTGTGGTGAATATACCACGTAAAAACAAGGGCAAGATATTACCGATTTTGTAAAAAAGGGGTATTTTTCTTATTGTATTTGCAATTGGAAAACAGGATAAGTCTTGGGTTCTCCATAAGGTGTGTAAAACATGTACGGAATCTCTACGGCAATGGACAATAGGAAAGAAAAAAAGCTTAAACTTTGATGTTCTTTTGTTACTGTGCTTAAGAACTTCTTGGGTAACAATAAGGCAGAACATTATGAAGAACTTGCTGGTTTCTTTCTGCATAACCATTTCAACAGATTTCCAGAAAACCTCTGTGAATTTAGTAAAGGACAAGGCGGGCGATTCCATCAAAACATACAGTCAATGGAGCAAAGGTATCAAGGATAACACACATGATGGCAGACTATTGTTGGAACCTGCAATGTGAGTGTTTTCAAAAGAAACACAATAGAAAATCATACATACGGTATTTCTTTTTTAAATTTTCTTTATTTAATTTTTTTAATTTTCTTTGTTTAATTTTTTTAATTTTCTTTGTTTTCTTCTTAACTTTCCAAAAAAAAGCATCATGAGCCAATATGATAAAACAGTTAGCAAATATGGAATCAACGACATAAAATTACCTTGAAACTGCTCTAATAGCGGAAACAATAAAATCATTGTTGGCCAGTGTTATAGTTAAAGAAACCTTCTTAAATGTTGAACATCAATGAGTCGAAGTTGTTAATTTAATTCCTGATTGTCTCGACTATCAGAAAGTTATGCAGAGTTGCAATGGTGACCATATTTATTTATTACCAAGTTAGATCAATTAAAGCATCAACATAGAACAATTCTTAGATTACTAAAGCAACAAAATAACATATTTCCCATGTAATTTGTTGTTTTCGTCCAGTTATTCTGTACAATGTCATGTAATATCAAGAAAATCAATAGTATCCTATTTTAAACGCAATTATTAACTGTAAAAATAACTTTGTTATTCAAATTAGATAACACTGCTTGACATGCAATGAATGTAAAAATAACTAAGTATGTGCGCATTTAAATATAATTTAACAAAGAATTCCACGCATATTTCGAAATCTATGTTTATTAAAACATGTAATCAATATCAATGCAACCCAGCACTCTAATTACCTATTAAGACATGTTTGTTGAACGAGTTAAGAAATTTAAAACGCTGTTTCAATAGAGTACAACTAGGAATGTAAACAATTCAAGTCGACTATCCAGCTCGGCTTTTTGTATATAGAAACACTTTCAACAAGTAGGTATTTTTAGTTGGGCCATTCGACACATTTTTTTTCCCGGGACAGTAAACAGGATGGAATCTACAAGGTCGGTAAATAATAGCCTTGATTTTGGGCGGAAAAAATATACCTTTATCATAGATTTTATTCCAAACAGTTTTGACGTAGAATTAATAAAGTAATTTTTAATACATGCAGATATCTTAAAATGTTTGGATATCTCTCTCAAATGATGGTGTGCTCTCCAAACTGATTTTTAGTGGAGTAATGAGATAAATTGGAGTTCTACATGTGCAATTTCTGAAATTCTTTGTCTTTAATTTTCTCCAAACAATTGTTTAAATATATATTTATAATTATTCTATTTTTTTAAAGCACCAAACAATTGATATACGAGGGTGGTTCAACAAGTGCTTAGAAATTCTAAGAGATGGCGCTCGTAGTATTGAAAATGGTTTGTTTTTAGTAAGGAGCATTAGTCACTAGATAGCTAACAAAGTCTCAATTATATCCATCATACTGTTTTATTTTTATTGTCGATTTAAGCAAAACATTTTTGTTTACGTAGAAAAATGGGAAAAAGTGAGTTTCGAGCGTTGATTAAACAATTATATTTAAAAGGCTTAACATCGAAAAAAATCAAAGTTGAGTTGGATGAAGTTCATGGCACATCTGCTGATGCGTTAGCAACTGTTTACAATTGGATAAATGCGTTCAAACGTGGCCCTACATCCACGAAAGATGAACATCGTTCTGGACGTCAAGTGGAAGTGACTATTCCCGAAATAATCGACAAAATCCACGATGAATCAAAGTGCGCGAAATAATTGAGGCCAACAGGCGTATCGCAAGGTATAAGGTACAGTATTTTCAATTCTGCACGAAAAATTGGGCGTGGAAAAAATTTCGTCTCTGAGGCTGTTTTGACACTTTTCTGCCGCAATCCTGACGAGTTTCTCCGTCAATGCATAACTATGAACAAAACATGAATACACTACCACACTTCGAAGTCAAAGGAACAATCAAAACGGTGGATTTTTGAAGGCGAGCGGATTCCGAAGAAGGCAAAGACGGTCGGCAAGGCGATGGCCTCGGTTTTTTGGTATCATCTACACCGATTACTTAGAAAATAAACAAACAATAATTGGAAAATATTATGTATCGCTATTGAATCGGTTAAGCAAAGAAATCTGGAAAAACTCGTCCTCATTTCAGAAAGAAAAGACCCTCTTCCATCAAGACAATGCACAGGTACATACCTGAACAGTTTCGATGGCCAAAATTATGGAATTAAAGCTTGAATCAATACAACATTCACCGGACTTAGCCCCCAATGACTTCTTTTCATTTTTAAATTTGAAAAAGTGGCGGACAACGGATCACGTCCACACTAAGAACTTATTGAACGACCCTCGTATTATCGTTTGTATACGACGACATTGCATTGGACAAAATATCTCTATAAACCTCTTCAGTTTTGGTTCCATTAAGGAAATGTATAGTACAAACATCACCTCATGCCACCTCCACGTTCGACAGCTTTTTGCATATTTGGACGATAATTTTTTTTTGTTACTGGTCAATTGACGCGTATCCTGCTAATTGAACCAAATCATTGAACATGGAGACATCACTTCAAAGTGTATTTATATTAAATTCGATGTTAGACCGTTACGCTACTTTGTGCAGTAGGATTTTACGTATAAGATTATAGCAACAATGGTATTATATATTAAGTCAGCACGTTTGTGATAATTTATGATTAATATCGTACATAATAAATATTATATACATGAATTCTACACAACCGTCAGTATATAAAATTAAAATATTATCTTAAGCTGGAAGTCATTTAAGATGTAAACTTGCTGGCAACTACGTAGTTGATTAAAAAAACAACCATTTTATACCCCATTTGTCGTAGAATTTAACGAATATCTTGAAAAAGACTAATTTTCCTTACAAAATCATTTTTCTTACCAATGGAAATGATGTCGGGGTTGTTTCCCAAGTTCCCCCATATTGCTATTTAACATTCCCAAAATAGATTTATAAATGGTTTTTTAAATTACTAATATAGGAAGGGTTTCTCACCAACATCACACACCAATTTTTGTCATTGTGGAAGGCCCTTCTTTTACTTCGCCAGACAATGCTACTTAATTCGGAAATACTATGCACTGCTTCTGGTTGCTGTAATCTTTCAAATTTACACAGCTATTAATGCAACTGATTGCAACAACTACTGGATGTTGTACATAAGACTGATAACAAAGAACAAACCGGAGGATACCAAGAAAATTTTAAAAAACGAGAAGGTACCATGGTCCATATTTACAATGGGGGCCAAATTTCACTTGAAAAAGCATACGTCGATCAAAATGCTGACAAATAAATTAGTTAGACTGCTGAACGTGACATTTGAAGGAGCATCAAGTAGGATTCAGATCAAAGGAGAACTAACAGAATTATCAACTCTCACATTTAACGTAGTTCTGGCAAGATAGTAAAGGTGTAATCCCGAAGGTGTCTGTAGCAACAGACTACAGCTAGAGGCTGCTCGCGGCAACCAACGAAAGGTGCTGTGGTTGGTTTAATGCTAAATTCAGCGAACAGACCGAGTTTGCAGTCGTTTCGAAGCGGCGTCGGGACAAGTTTGATATGTCAGAAACGATTTTGAGACTCTTATGGGAAAACGATGATGAGGGATTTTGTTTATTGTTAATACTAGTAAAAAGAGAAAGCTTGCAATGGCTTTATTTCAAGAAGTATTTGTTAAGCGACGATTTTTTGACACAATATTGATTAATTTTTCCTCATCAGCATCTGTAAAACTCATTTTATACCGGCAAGAACCTTGAAAGAACTACTCGAAGCAACAAGCAAAATGATAGCATCTCAAGAAATGGGATTAAGGATAAACTAAAACAAGATCAAACTAATGAGAATAGACGTCAGGCCAGCGACATAAAGTTGGAATTTGAAGAATTAAATGGATTTACCTACCTTGACGAATAAAATGGAAGAAGGAACGGACATAAACATGAGAATACTGAAAGCCAACAATGCAAGTGAGAGAGCCTTAAAATAGCCTAATGAGATCGAAGTTGTTATCCAAACTCTGTCTCTATAAAACAATCCTAAAATTAATGCAATTTACAGATGCGGGACCTGAGTATTATTGAAGAACAAATGAAGCCCTCACAAGATGGGAATGGAAGATAATTAAAATAAATAGTAGGTGGAAAGAAAAAAGATGAAAGATGAGGCGTAGATAAATGCTGAAAAAATACAATGATATATTGAGAGAAGAGAGGGCAATAGAACAGCTGTGTAAAGAGGAAAGTTTTCAACATTTTTTTTCAAAATTTTCTCATTATCAGTTTTTCTTGGATCATTTCTTTTTTTAATCGCTTTTTGATTACTTATGTAAAACGGCCACCATTTATATTTTGACCAAATTCAACCAAAATTTAAATGAATGCATTACATTTATATTTTATTTCTGAGTGTATTTATCTTATCTCACGTGCCAAATCTCTTCGTTGATATTTCATTGGGAAATCCAGGAATTAAATGTATAGGGTTATTCAAAAGTAAGTTCCCAGCTTAACTTTGTCAAATTTGTAGATTCCGCAAAAATAAAAACAGTAATGGGGTTTTATTTTTAGAAAGAGAAACGGGAATCCCCGCCCATTTCTCGCTACTGCTTCTCGCTTCTTTGTAGACATAGAGTCTTATTCGAAAATTTTACGTAAAGCCGCAACAGTAGCCTTAATATCATGTAATCTTTGTTGAACAATCGTATTTAGACTATACCCAATTAATTCGAAATGAGCCTCATCTGTGCAAAAGATTTTGTCCAGTCATTCAGCATTATTCTGTACTTCTGCGGATATTTGCAAAGAGAAAGTAACGACATCTTATGCTTTAAATTGAAAGTGTAGTTTCACTTTGTAGGGCTCCAAGCGAAATTGTCTTCTCAGAGTTCGTTGCGCTGTTGAGATTCATCTTCGATGCGCCGGGTTGGTTTTCTACTAATTTTGATCGACCCGATCGTCTTTTATCAACTAACTATGTCCGTTTCTTCAAATTTTTGCACGAGCACACGAAATGATTTTGAACAACTCTACATAATTTGCACCCATTTTAATCTTTTTTTTTTTTTAATTCCAGGCCTTGCAAGAATAGCACTTTCCATAAGATGCTACAGGTGCTCTCCGGTACCGCGCAACAGCTTCGCCGAAAATTACACCGTCCGACCGTGTTCGCAATTCGACTATTCGGACAAGTATATCATAGATTGCCCCTATTCCACGATGTGCATGAAGAAGATCTACAGTGTAAACCTTACGGGGAATTTCACGAACGGTACACACAGAGATTGCGCTTATCAAAAATACGAATACCAGAAATACGTGAACGGTAGATGGGAACTAGCCGTTGCAATCAACGAAGAATCTCTCGCAGAAGGGTGTTTGATGACCGATGGAAAGGGTTTCAAGATATCGACGGCGTCGTACTGCTATTGTAAAGGGGATTTATGTAATGGGGTCGTAACGATCGGAGGATCCATATTATCGGCAATATCTGTGATAATTTCGATGTTTTATTTTTAGATCTAGATGTTAATTAACGTGCTTCAAGTGATATTACATTAAGTTTTATATATTAGACGTAAATAAAGATTATTTAAATTTTTAGTTTTGTTACTATGCACAATATGCTATTGGGAACGATTTCGTAAATTAAAAAATTATGAGCCTTTAACTGGTTCTAATCTAAATAATCTATTATATTTGGATTGTACATAATACCCAGAGCTACGCATATTTTTGCTCGCTCTTTGTTTACCCGGTGAAAAGGTGAATAGGCCAACAAAGAAAGTTTCCTTTTTTGAATGCCAAAGATGTTTATACGATTTCATATTACATGTGAAGCAAGGAATTTAGAAAATTTACATTTCTACTAATTAGCTCTAGTTTTTCCCGACATGTCACAACATGTTTTCACGCGCAGTAGCATGCATCGTGCGCCTTCATCGGCTAAGAATAGGTGTGACTTGTCGCGGGCGAGGGTAGAACTATCTGGGACAAGTATTATTTGTTTAGTTGCTTTCAAGAGTATTGTCGAAGAAGGAAGTTCGCATAAATATGAATAAAAGGCAAAATATCACCTTTTTTGTAAAGAAGACGTATTTTTCTTATTGGTTATGGTTTTGCAATTGGAAAACAGGATAAGACTTGGGTTCCCCATAAAGTGTGTAAAACATGTGTGAAATCTCTACGGCAATGGACGATAGGAATGAGACAAAGCTTAAAGTTTGGTGTTCTTTTGTTACTGTGCTTAAGAACTTCTTAAGTAAAAATAAGGCAGAACATTATGAAGAACTTATATGAAATATGCTGGTTTCTTTCTGCATAACTATTTGGACAGATTTCCGGAAAACCTCGGTGAATTTACTGAAGAACAAGGTGAGCGATTCCATCAAGACAGAAAGTCAATGGAGCAAAGATATCAAACAGACTATTGTTGGAACCTGCAACGTGATTGTCCAACACAATAGAAAATCATGCAGACGGCATTTCACCTAGCATTTGTAGTGATGTACTTTTTAATTTTATATTCATTTTATTTTGTATAATTATAATTTGAGGTATTTTTGGCCTGTCTGCCAGTAAATTTTTAATTTATTTTTTTTTTCTTCATACCTTTTCAAAAAGGGACATTATCATAAAAACTAAAGACAATATGATAAAAAGCAAATATAGAATCAACAAAATTAAGTTACCCTGAAACTGTTCTAATAAACGGATATTGTTGACCAATTTAATCAATTGGTTAATTCTAATCACCCACCTAGATTTCATACAAATATTGAGGTCTGCTGGTTAATTCCAGAGATAATTTTCAAAAATTTAAAATACGTATTTTAATGTGAATAAAAATCATGTTTTCAGGAGAAGGTAATTTACCATAAGTAGTGCCAAGGTTCTTCATGATGACGACCAAAGTTTCAAAAAGAAAATGTTTCAAACTCTTAAATTTCATCAACAGCTCTGAGAATGTTTTCTTGGGTTGCTAAATGCGCGCCATCTGTTTTTGGTTTCTCAACATGAAGATGTAAAGTCTCCCAAACTTTTTGCTAAACTTCACCTTTTCGCCGTTTAAAAATCTGTTTGTTTCCTTTCTTACCTCCTACGTCGTTAAATCAGTGCTAAAGGAAAAAAAATGCAATATGCACTTAAATAATCGTATTCAGCTGTGTAGGGGGCTTATTCCGTACTGAAGGCTGTTGGGTTTCGATGCAAAAACCATAGAATCCAAATTTTCCATTTTGTTGATTTTGTTTTTTTATTTAATTTTTTTTCCTCAACTAGTGCTGTTGAAGGGGGATAATAAAACGATAATAATGTGTTAGGGAAGGACGAACAATCAAACTAAGGAAATTTCAAGGGAAAACTCACCAACGTAATTTCACTTCAAATACTCTTCTCCAAAAATTTAGTACCTTAAGCTCTTCGCAATATCTACAATTTGCATTTTCTCGATCTATTTAATTCAAAAAGATCGATGTCACTGCCACAATTTTGGCCAATAAAAAACCCTAAACTCCAGCTTTTCGAAACAGAATCAATATGCATTTAATTTTGTTAATATAATCTATTAAAACATTAATACAAAAAATAAAAATCTTGCAACCAATATACAACTTACCTTCGATGCATTCTCAATCAACAACAAGAAAATAACATCTTCCCGCAACAAACGTACTGCTGAATGTAACGGAAGCTGAGTCTTCTCCTTCAACATCTTAGTTAATAAAGCGCCGGACATATGTTCGAAATCACTTGATTTTAACTCGTTCCAATAAATCGAGATCATCTCCGAGCAGAAGTCTCTCAATTTTACCGCACCAATTTGTTCGGCTACAGAATAAAACCTCACACAATTATTAACACTCACGTTTTTCATTAGTACTTCCTCACATTTCCGCACTAGATTAACAAGTTTAAAATCGTGCGCTTGCACTAAAACTTTCATCGTCAAATCATCGGATTTTAAATTGATTTCATTCGTATATAACCAGTAGATAATTTTTTCTCCAACATCGATTTCGACATTCTCCCAATCGAGAACCGATTTCGTAAGGAGAAATGTTTCATTCCAATCGTCAGATCTCGCACTGAGGACCATTTTGTGACAGTTAATTTCTTTGTTTTTCAATTTTATTTTTATATCGCTGTATGTCTCTGAAGAGTACAGATTTCTGATAAGTGTTAATATTCTATAAGAAAAAGAATCCTCGTCGTTTTCGTCTTGTGATAACGCCGATAAGTTTTGATATTTCGCTTCTAAATCGTTGTAACGGTTCTGTATTTGTGCATATTCCTCTTTTAATAATCTTAAATGCTGTTGTAATTTCGATATCTCCGTTTGAGCTAAAAATATACACGGAAAAAAATAAAAACATGATTGGTGTAAGTGTGAATAAGAAGTGAATTAAAAAATATTTTCGGTTAAAAAATAGGGTGTACGTACCCATTTTGCCGATTGTATTTTCTTCGTTTAATTATTATTCAAAGGGGATCCGTTCGCTGGTAGTGATTGATTTTAATTAACTGTAAATATAAATATATGTACGCCTCCAAATAAGTTCTATCTTTCTACTTTGCACATAACCACAAAATGAGAACATTTGATAACGGTGTTAACACACGATAACATTCCAATAATTTGTGAATAGACTCAACATTGTTAAATATGATGTAAAGGGTATTAGTTGGGAGTATATTGTATGATTAATTTATTTATTTTTTTTCCTAAATTGATAAAAAAAGATTAATATATTTTGACATATATAGTAATTGCATAGATTACCGATAGATGGCGCCATGTGCCACTATAATTTTTAACGTGCAATTTCCGTTTTTATCGATTAAAAATATCTAAATAATTCTAACCTGAAAATCTTTCAACAAATAAAATTAATAATTATGGCAGAAGCAGCAGAAAATCCTGATAATTCTAATTTAACAGATGCAACACAAAAGAAAGGTCCTGTTTGTTTAATAGTCTTAGGAATGGCTGGCTCAGGAAAGACTTCTTTAGTACGTAGGCTTAGTAGCTGTGAAAACAAGCCCTACGTTGTTAATTTAGATCCTGCGTGTTTACACTTACCATATTTTGCTAATATAGGTATTTATTCTTTACAAAGATCTCTTAGCGATCTTATTTACTAAATATTACATTTTAGACATTAGAGATACCGTTAATTATAAAGAGATAATGAAACAATACGGATTAGGTCCGAATGGTGGTATTGTCACTTCTCTAAATTTATTTTCAACAAAATTTCCAGAGGTTTTACAGTTTATAGAGAAGGCGACGAATGATATCTGCGTGCTTGATACTCCTGGGCAAATCGAAGTATTTACTTGGTCAGTATCAGGTAATAAATGAAAAAAATTATTTTTCAAATTAAAAATCCCATATTTCTCTTTAAATTACAGGCGCTATTATCACTGAAACGTTAGCATCGTCATTTCCAACCGTTGTATTATATGTTATGGATACTGTAAGAAGTACAAGTCCGGTTACTTTTATGTCGAACATGCTATATGCGTGTTCGATATTGTATAAATCCCGTTTACCATTTATAGTTGTTATGAATAAAATTGATGTCATTAATCACAGTTACGCTTTAGATTGGATGCGTGATTTTGAAATGTTCGAAGAAGCCTTAGAGGCAGATGAAAATTACATTAGTAATCTTACACGATCCATGGCGTTAACTCTAGATGAATTTTATCAAAATTTAAAGGTATGTGGGGTATCTGCAGCTACCGGTGAGGGAATTGAGGAATTATATGCAGCTGTAGAAGAAGGAAGGATTGAGTATGAGAAGTAAGTGTTTTTTAAATGCTGTAAAATTGTTTTAATAGAGATGAATTTATTTTCAGGGATTATCGAGTAGAATGGGAGAAAATTAGAAAAGAGAGTACGGAAAAAAAGAAAGCAGAGGTTACAAAAGATATTGATGATGGTGACTCTTTGATAAGTGAGGTTCCTGCTGGTAGAGAATTATCGGATGTGTATCTTAGACATCCTGGTAATGAAAGCAGCACAGATTCTGAAGGGGAAGAACTCAATCCTAAAGGTAAAGTATCGGATCCGTTTTTGTATATTTTAAGTAAACGATGCAAACTACATACACTCGACCAGCTGAAGAATCATAATTGCATCTGGTATGATGCATTGTTGTTTTCTGGGGTTACGACATCTTATCTCATCTAAGCTGATGTCGCTAAATATAAATGTAACTTATGTACGAGAGTGTTGTGTTAAGGAAAAGGACAACGCAATTTTTTTGCATTTAGTAAATTTATTTCTTGACATAATCTTTTTGTAGCTCTATTCACTTAATACGGTAATGTTCCAACTTTTTAAGCTATTCAAATGATAGGATTAATCAAACTCTGCAAACTAAATCTTTATTTCGGCGATAGCCTCTTCATTTGACGTGAACCGCTTTCCGCCAAGCCATTTTCTAAAATTTGGAAAATGGAAGAAATCACAGGGGGCCAAATCTGGCGAATATGGCCGAGGCGTTATCATGTGCAAGAGAATTTTTTTCGGTAGATGGGGCCTTTCTCTCTTTAGTTTAGCGTCGAATTGATCCAACAAATCGGCATAATATTGTACCGTGATGGCCCTTCCTCCCGACGTAACTTTTCCAGCTGATGGACTCGTCTTCGGCTGCTTTGGTGGATGTTTGCTGGGAAAAACACCCTTTGCCGACTGACCTTTCGTAGTGATGTGGCCATAATCACATAACGTTGCAGAAACTCACTGATATTGCGTCTAAACATTGCTTTGAAGTTACTCTATTCCGCGTTTAATCAACCGTCGGTAGACCTGGCACCCATCTATATTGATCGTCCGTAGTTGGCTCAATGGGACGGCATTGCCGCTGTTCATCAAAGACGGATTTTCGGTCACGCTTAAATTCATTAAACCAGTATTTGGTGGTGCATGGTTCTTATAAACTGCATCTTCTTCTCTTTGATTTCTGCAAACGTTTTCACACCCAAAGAAGAAAATGAGTTACTAACCGGTATTATTTTTCCATGATTCGACAAATACATAAATTTGTCCACTTTTAACTTCTTTTAAAACAACATTACTCGATGAATCTCTGCGAGATTTCGACAGGCGTTGACTAAAGAATAGTACTCACAGTCGACAGAAAGCGCCATCTGTCGCATAACACGAGTACTCCTCATGCCATCCTCGTATATCCATTTGAATACAGCTACATTAAATATCGATTATATCCTTGTAGATGTGTTTCTAAGGCTGACTCGAGATCGTATGTATTGGACCCATAATTTAACTTTGGCGGTACTTAAACGTACAGCGCTCAAGTCTGTTGCAGATAGGTCCAGGCCCTTTTACCACCGGGTCACTGAGCCGCTAACATACACATCCTACGTATAAATTTCTGTTATAGATGTAGAAGAGGAAGCCGAAACATTTAGAAAAGTCCTCCAACAACAGCGAGAGATGCAAATCAAGAGAGCGAAAGAAGCGGAAGCTCGCAAGAGGCAAACCGAAAACACGTAATATAAGGCACTAGATATAAACAATATACAATTACTTTTCATTCTTTTGTATTATTTATTATTATAAATATAAAACAAAAACAAACATCTTTTAGGTGATCTTTTACCTTCTTCAATAACAATTTTACTCAATTAAACAGAATAGTTTTAATTTTATATTGCGAAACTACATTTTTTTTTTATTATCTTGAGTCGAATGCTAAAAGAAAAACAAAAAGGATTTTTTCCTTTTCTTATTTTCCCGTGTGGGATAATACAACTACTATAAACACTTTCCCTTCATTTTTATTTACAATTCGTCGTTAATAAAATATGCATATCGTGTAACAATAAAAATTAAAAAAGGAGAAGCTAAAGATTAATTGATACTATTTCTTGTTATAAATTATACATTTTGATGCAGCACATAGCTGGGAAGTATTATATATTTTTTAGAAGTTAACATATACAGAGAAATCGTACAGTCAAAAATTATACATTTATAGGCTTTCGAAGAAAACTGGCTTAGTTTTTGATGTATAACGATCCTCTCTCTTGGTCGTTTTCTTTGGCAAACATTTTGGAGAAATTGAGGCAAACGTGGCGACCAAGGCCTTTCTCGCCAATAACTTTTATTAGAGCCAATTTGTTCTGAAAGACACAATCTGGTTTGTTGCTTTCTTTCGGGGATCATAGCAATATACCCACGTTTTGCCAGCTGCAATATTATAAACCAAATGGGCGTACACGGTTTCTCATTTCGAAGTAGAGTCAGATTATGGGGAATCCAACAGACACAAATTATACGTATTAATAAAATGCTTGTGAAAAATTGTGCCAGTTGGTTTCACACCAATCTCTAAAGTTACTTAAATACTCCTGGAAGTAACATGCCGGCCCTTTTCTTATTCATATTTCGTACAGAAGCAATATTATGTATAATAAAGGTTGTCAACTCGGTAGTTCTCGCTCTTACTATAACTATAGATGGAAAAAAAATGGGGCAAACGGTAACGAGGTTGTAGGATACGGGACGACATCCGCGCTTGGAACCGGTGTTGGGGGGAAAGTCCAATTCCAGCCATCTACGGTAATGGTGTTCTTTTTCAGTATTGGGACAATATGATTTTTTTTCCAGGTTCTGCACAATATTAGAAATACCCGCGCTGACCTACTACCAGAAAACGCCATCCTTTGTTAAGCAACTATGTTAAATTGTCAACCAAAAATAATTTCAAAATATCAGGCTCACCGGGTAGAGAACAACCCTTACAGCTCAAAAAATATCTTTTACACACTCTGCGAAAATTTAGAAGTTGTGTACCTGGAAATTATCGTTTTATTTTATTCTATGTAAATAGAAGATTTGTGCTATGTCAGTGCATGTCCACAGGACGGAAATTATTATTATCGAGGATTAATCCGCGGGATTCGAGGACAAATACTAATTAATAATGGCCGATCGACAATTATATGTAGGCTAACTAGGTCCTTAGAAGGGTGGGTCGCTCGTTGGTAGGGAGAGCGATGCGAGATGGGCGGAAATTAATATCGAGGAAAAGTAAGGTCCGTAATGGTCTTAAGCCTTTGTACGGGCATCTTTGGAGATTTGTGGCAGGTTTAATTACAATAACGTCGGTTCATCGCCTGTTCTAGGCGGTCGATTTTTTGAATTGAAAATAAGGTTTTTCCACTTAAATAGAAAGAATTATATGCGTCGGTGTCGACAAATTTTCCGTAAAAACTCATATTAAAGGACAATCAACAATTTGGAACAACATTATCATTAATTCTAAATATAGATTATACTTTGAAACGAACTAGACTTTGTAGGAATTCGTATGTACGATTACTTAATAGAGCAGCATTAAAAAAATAAATACTACAGATATCGGCACACTCCGCACCAACAAATTCAGAAATTCGTACAAACTTAATTACACGTTTTCATGTTTCGAAGATAGTCTTTTTGTTTTTTAATAATCGCTTCAAGAGATCTTCGAAATTAAGTCGTTATATCCGAAATTCATCATATCCAGATTTTTTTTCACGAAAAAAATTAATAAAAGCAACAATATTGTGCCTTTGATAAAAAAAAGTAGGTTATATGGAAAAAATTTATTTACTTGTTTGATTGACAATAAGCCCCCAAAAGTACATATTTTGATTAATTTAAGTTCGCATCCAGTGGCAGTTCGCCCCGAATATCATACGTTCAGGGGTGACCCACGTATTGTAAATAGTGGCTGAAATATTGCCGCAGCAAAAAAACGTGTTCTTCTGGGAATGCTAAGATTGAGCAGCCGTTTGCCTCAGTCCTCCCAAATCTTACAGTCGCACTAAAATTATTTATGAGAATTATTCATTTATCAGTTGTTTCGCGTGAGAGGAAAACTACTCAAAATGTACAATGAGCAACGCGGGCATGAAGAAATAAAATATTACATTTGAAGATGTGATTTTTGCGTTTGTAGCTGTTAATTCGTTCGTTTCCTACTAAAATCATATTTTACAATTAGTGATTTCAATAGGGTGATGCCGCCCATGTTATGCTACCGATTGTATCTAAACGGAATTTATTTAAAAAAAGAATAAAAAAAATAATTCGATTATTTAAAAATACGTTCTTTTTTTATCTTTGTAGATAGTTTTTCCGAAGATGCATTTATATTGCTGCGGTATCTTACAAAAGAAAATTATTACAGTTTAACATCTTTGAACAATTCTCAAAGTTGATTACAAAAAAAAAAAATTCTAATCATAATTTCGCATACAGACCAGTGACGATTAGCGATGACGTACATGAGGTCAATTATAACGCTTGGATTTTCTCGTACGTTTTCGTTGCATAGTAATATACAACGGAAATACACGAGGGGATTGAAGCGCAACCACAGTACATCCGTTGCCACAGGTATAGACACATAACACACCAAAAATATAAAGCCAGTTTTCTTCTATGTAATTACCTTCGATTTCACTCCTTTAAAGCCGTTCGTACGATTGTTTTGTTAATCGTAAATGTAATACGTTAACATATCACTCCGTAGAACTCTACTAAAGTCGAATAAAAAAATTAATTTCTTCATTTTCGTCTCTTATTTTAGAAAAATTCTTCTACTATATTTAAATCGATTTAATCTTTTCTTTTTCTCTTTGTTTAGCAACTCTACGTTTAAATAACCTTTCCTCCCATTTCATAGAGAGAAGCTGGTTTACAATATACAGAGATTGGAGATTGATTCTGGAATTTTTATAAGAATATAGAAATACCTGACTTACATATTAGCTGCTCCTTTACATGTCTTATTATTTCTTTTATCGTACACAGAGGGCGCTATATTGGATTCATTTATGCTAGCATAGAATTCCATTTCCTTTCTAGAAGTTTAGATTTAATAGCGATAGGGATAGGTAATGGAAATCTACGCGACAGTGCGATAGTATTTTACTAATTACATTTTTTTTTATTTAATACTAGACCTAGTACGAATAAATAATTGGTGTTACTTAAATAACTTTAGTTTTCAATAAAAACATCATTTACAATAATTGAGTTGTTCTAGCATTGTCTTGAATTGCTTTATTTACTTTAATAAATACACTGTCAGTCAAAAGACTTAATCAATACTAGAACACACTGTATTTAACATACAGCCTGTCTTTAATCGCAGGTTCAAAGTGTATGTATTTTGAAAAGAGTTTATGTTCAAACCAATATGTTCATAATTAACATTTTTGTATTTCTTTTTTAATATTAATTTAAAAATAAATTATAGCAAAGGTGGCTAGTTCTGTAAGAATACATGTCAGGTTTTTTTAAATTATTGAAATTAATTTACATATTTTCATATTTTTCGGTTCTTTCTAATACAGGATGTTTTAGCAATAATTGTAAATATTTTAATACATGTGTGCATAATTCTCAATAGTTACGGATATACATATATAACTGTTTGACTATTACCTAAAAAAGCTTAGAAGCGACCAATTGCATTTATCGATTATTTAAGTTATAAAACGTACGAATAATTATTAGCAATAGCAATATTTCAAAGACGACGTTAAAAAATCCCACCACCGATTTTAATACTTCGAAAAACAGCTGTGTAGCTCTTCTTAACGTGCTAAGTTTGAACAGTTATATCTTTGTAACCATTGAGAATTGGATACGTATTTATATGAATTTTTTTACTTAAAATAATGTTGCTATTACCCCCCTGGACACTCACAATTTATACTGGAACATCCTGTATATAAAATTAAATTGCAATTAAACAAAGTTGTATACACTGAACGTCAAAACAATTTACCACCACTTTGTAGTCAATTTTAGCATCAATTCTTATATTGTAATTATTTCAATAAAATTATATTTCACTTACTTCGTAATGATACAATTGGTTTTGTAATTTTAATGTTTGGAAAGGTGGAAGATTGGTTAGTTTATGATACTTTAAGTAACAAATAATACATTCAATTCTAATATAATATTCACAAGATTCGACGATTTTGTATTAAAATTACGCAATTAAAATGATTTTTTTTATGAAAAAACAAATATTTTGCTTTAACTACGCCACTGTAAATCACCAAATTTTATTCAAGTAAATAAAATTTCATCCAAGACAATTGCAAAAAGTAAATTAATCGTTTGGTTGAAATTTATTTTGCCGGCCAGTGCATTAATTGTTTAACAAAACAAAAATCTAGTTATTTTGTCAAAAAAAAAATTAAAATAAATGATACAAACAATTTCTGGTTAAAAATAAACTTTTAATTACTAAAAGGAAAGCATCTACAAGAAGAATATATATAACGTTAACATATTTACATCGTATAATGTATTGCGAAATATGAAGAAAAAAAAATCGCTATTTAGGAAATAGAATTTTGGAAAACTTTGGTAATTCCTACGATTACAATATTAAAAAAAAAAGAACAGAAAAAAAAGTAGTGAAAACTTGTGAATATACACGTATTGTTAGGAAGAAAATGATCCACTTATATATTCTCTAAATCGCTGCAGCATAGCAAAAATTCAATTTCGATATATATACTATTATTTCGAAAGGCAATAAAGTTCTATTTTTTTTTTGTTATATATAAATAAGAGTTAGTGCAATCGGTTAGTAAATAATAAATAACAAATAAATAACGTTATCATGTTTACTTAAAAAAAAAAAAAAAAGAAAAAAAATGGGGATGATAAAAAGGAAGTAAAAAAAAAAAAAAAAAAAAAACAAAAAATCACAGCTATGAACAAGCAATTTAAGACACTCTGTATATATATAATATATATATCATTATAATGTAAATAAATGGTGCTATACTCGAAAAGTATCGTATTGCACAGTTGCAAGACGTAACTCTCAAACAAATTATTTAAATCATCGTGGAGGGGGGTACATCCAATTGGTAAATTGCTGATCGTTCCAAAACAACTTACATACACATGTACATAAATGTATATAAAAATCTGCACGTGGACCATCAAGTTATCTAAATCCTAGAAGCTACGAGGAACTCAAGTACTATTAAAACTATTCCAGTTTAGTGACGAAAATTTCCAACATCTAGATATACGAGATGGTCAAGAGCCATTTAATCAAAACAAATTAATTTTACATTAAATCGAAGGAAGAGAAAAGATTATTTTTATAAATAAATAATTAGTTAATAATGATAACAACAATTATTCGATGTTAACTTACAAAATGCATTAATAATAATTATTATTATAATAGTGGATCCGATCAACAACATTTTTAAAATGAAAACAATAAGATTGGAATATAAGTTCGTTCTTTTACTTATCTCTAATATGTATATTTATATAATATATTCTATATTTATATATATATATATGTATACACGAAAAATATCATTTTATCCCACATTTTATTTTAAGCCGAGATGATGCAATTAGATTTAGTTTAGGCATGTTCGATAATGCAACATTTTTTCATCGTAACACGTTTTATCATCAGACATAGAGGAAATAGTTTTAAATAATAACTGGTTGCATATTATAAAAACAATATCAATTAACCTAATTGATTTTTTCTTTTTTTTGGGTATCGACACTGAAAAGTCATGTTTTCACATATTGAAACGATTAGAAATTAAAATCTTATATTTGTTGAAGCCTTAT
The DNA here is from genome assembly GCA_902654985.2 of Oryctes borbonicus. NCBI lineage: Eukaryota > Metazoa > Arthropoda > Insecta > Coleoptera > Scarabaeidae > Oryctes > Oryctes borbonicus. The sequence continues at coordinate 393,351 of LR736933.1, forward strand.
TGCATAACACTACAAGGTGTTTTAAAAGGTTAGTTCAAACTTCAGTGTAAGCATTAGGATGCTACAAGGAATAGAAATTGTTAATAAACTCATGAATTATCTTCAACTTTTATACACTGTATTCCCAAATGGAGTATCCTTCTCTTGCAAAACTCTCTTAATTTTTGCCTTTTTTCATTCTTGATTAATAGTTTTGCTTATTTTGAGATGTTGAAAAGTCAATAATAGTTTCGTTTTTCATAGAAAACCTTAATTAAAACTTTTATTTGAAATTTTAAACAATTTCTTATCCGCACAAGTTAAATGATGATCTTGATTTATTGATAGCGGAAATTATTGAACCTATTGGCTTTACTAAATGAAGAGGTGTGTATAAAAAATTCAGAAAAAGATTGAAAAAATTTACATGTCGAAGGTTGTCATACTGAATAATTCTATTAATGAATTTATTTTTTTAATTAAATCTAGTACATTAAATCACATTTTAATGTGACTTTTTCAATAGAAAATCTAAATTAGTGATGATACTTTGACGAATTGATTTTAGCAAGTTTGACCATTGCATCCAATATCCCAAAATAAGCCGAACAATTGACAACGAATTGGTTTTTTTTTCAAAAAATGAAAAAGATCATTGCGAATGTTGAAATCAAACCAGGAATTAGAGAATCAAACCTGAATTTCTTAATATTCCCTGCTGATCTATTCGATGTATAAACTACTAGATTTTTTAAAGAACTAAATTAAACCAAATCACTTTTTCAACAAGCAAATATATTTAAGCATCCTATTTTAACATCTTTTCGTTTGTTGCAACATCCCGAAGCTATATGTATTGGATATTAAAAGAAGTTAATCGATGTTAAGGTTCAATTAAAACATGTATGCTAGAGGACAACGTTACTTAATCTAGTAATTCTACAATTTCTCGTTAAGTAAAAGCTAATTTCAATCGATTTTATTTAAAAAATATTATCTCTATATCCAACGATATCACAGATATATTTAAGAAGAAAAAATATTACAACATCGAAATACCTTGTACAGACATGCCTTTTTGAATATATAAAAAAAACAAATTACCCTGAATGCAGCGAAATAAGCACTGTTAAATTCGAAATGCATCATCCGCACTCAGTTCGAGTTAAAAACGAAAAAATACTAAAAACATCTCATCGAACTCCTTTCTTTTTGTTGGTGCGAAACATTTAATTATATATTACAGTATCGTTTAGTTATAAATACCTCATTAAATTTGGAACGTCTATTATACAATTTATTTTTTTTTGTTATTTTTCTCATATTATAACATCATCTTTCCTAGCGATTGCATTTTATGGTACAATATAGTTAGTGTCGTGTGTGTGTACAGTTTCCTTCGTTTTGTTTCTGAGACGTGTTTGCAGAAAGACACTAGTTTCATCACTTTTATTTTATTTTGATTTTTTTTTTATTGTTTTTAAATATTTTTTTCGCTTGATCGAAAGTATGTTATTTTATTTGCAAATAGAAGAGTTGTTAAAAATGATCACTGTATTTTTTTATGGTAATAAATTTATTTATTTATTATTTAAAAATGAAAACAAATACTACTTTTAAGCATTTTTTAATACACATTCTCACAGTCATGCATACGCCTTAAAATTAATGCCGCTTGTTTTAGAAATACATAATTACAGTAAACGGAAGCATATAGAACACAGGACGCTATTTATTTTAAATGGTATTGATTCTAGGATTCACGTATAATAATAATATAATGCTGGAATTATAAAGTAATTATCACAATTTTAAGAAATTATTTTTTGTTAAAGTACAATATAAATTGAAATCTTACGAAATGTAATAAGTGTAAATTTTAAAATGCAATTCTAGGTTAATAAGCAAGAAAAAGTATTATGCACCGAAAAATGCAATTGTGCAAATTATTTTTAATAACTTTTTAAACATTTTAAATTTATTTGATTCATTTCTAAAATTCTAAAAATTGTTTATTTCTTGTAAAATACATTCTGAATTTAATTAAACGTTAATACATGAGAATAAAATCTAATTGCCTAATCCTTTGTTTAATTAACTTTAAAAATATCAGTTTGTGTATGGGGTATTTTTTGTCTAAAATTTGCTTCGTCATTTATTTTTATTTAAAAAATTATATTAAATGATTTTTTTAACAAAATACCAATCTATCTATGGTCTAGTTTTTTCCAATTTGTCAATATGTTGGTACAGCAGAAATTTTTTTTTTTTTTAATCAAACAAGAAGATATTGTATAAAAATGCTCTAAAATATTTCCTTACAAACATTTTTTATAGATATTCCCTTACAATTTTGATTATTTAATAGAAACTGTTAATAATATAGATTTTTGTAATTATTTATACAAACTAAATCAACTTCTCATTAAGTTAATGCAGTTTCATTAAAGTATTTTTATTTACCCAAAGAATATGTAGCTAAAATAACAAATATTAATAAAAAACCTTTCGAATTATGACTGTTGTACAAAGAAATAATTTTATAGAGAGTTGATTAGAATTACAAAAACGATTTTATTAAAAAAAAATTAAAAATAAAGCTATATTTTGCAATTTGCTCAATTTCAAAATATGAACTAAATTATTTAATAATGCAGCCTTTCACGGGTGTATTTTAATAGAGAAGTAATTTGTCAGGTATTATTGTGGCTCTAAAAGATCTTCCAAGCACTTTCCATATGCCAGGTTTAAGGACCCCAACAATATAAAACCATTACAATCTGTTTATGTGTTTGCTAAGCATTTTTTATTACTTCCAAATAGCTTACAAAACAAGAATCCTAATTATTAAATTTTTCACTTTAAGAAATCCGAAACATCTTTATAAGTTTTAAGAATGTCCAGTAATGTGTTCTTAAAGATAATCTTACTTGTAGAATCGATTGTCGCCAATCTCATCAATCACCTTTTGAACTACTGTACAAAAAAGCATTTTTGTCCATTGCTAGATCTTAAAAAGAAAATTCAATTCGAATTGTGACTTTTGTATAAAGAAATAATTTTATACAACAAGACAAACGATTTTTTTTTTGATGTTTTATGAAAATTCAAAAATAAAGCTATATTTTCTAATTTTCTGAAGAAGTTGCTAATGTGTATTGTTTGACATCTTTTTTATGCAAAAATTGCAATATTTTACATACAACGAATAATAAAATGTCCTAAAAGAGACTTTGTGTGACACCGCATATAAAAAAAAAAATGGAGGCATAAATTTTGGTTACATTTTATGGCTGTATATTAAAGAAATAATTGAATATTTTTTTCAAGCTACACGTTTTACAAGATTTGCATGTCTTCTTCAAGTGAACAGATTATAATGTTAGATTTCTTTAAAAAAAAATGCTAGACGATGCTAACCATAAATAATTGGCCTAACAATGTATACTTTAAATAACTTAATTATCTAATTTATGATTAAAATATTTAAAATGCCATTCCCCATCTTCGAAGAGCTTAAAATAATAATAGTAACTAAAAAGATTAGCACATACTTATTTAATGCAAGTTATGTAAAAATTGAAAATATTTTCGTTTAAAAATAAATGATTGCAATAGAAACTTTTTTATACAAGTTAAAAAAGAATTATTACATTAAATCGGCTTAAAAACAGAGAAAATCGGTGCGATATAAAGCAGGTGATAATCACAATGGGTAATAATAATAATCATAAAATGTTTTTGAATATTTACATATTTAAGTAAAAGAATACAGTTATTTAAAGTATACAACAAAGATGCAGTTTATCTGTTTCTATTAAAGTGAACCAATACCATTTAAATAAAAAAAAAATACATTACAGAAAAAGATATCTATAAGCGATATTGGGGTGGGTATAAAATTAAACATTGAAAAGAAAAAAAAAAAGAAATAAAATAAAATAAATAACAGGGTTTCCTGCAGAAAAAAAGCGAGTACAAACTAAAGAAACTTGTTTTTAAAGTCCACTACCAGACACCAATCACTCAACGATATCATTATAGACACATTTACAAACACAGAAATTAAAGTGGCATCTTCGGTTCACCTGTCGCAATACTCTTTTACGCTTATCTTGTTTTATTTGAATAGCAGCTTAAGAACAAAGCTTTAATTTTTTTTTTTTTGATCCCGTTTTCATTATTTTTCTTATCGATAGTCTCTTACACCATATAACGGTCTCTATAAATAGTCTTCTCCTAGCTTTCGAAAATTTACACATCGAGCAAATATAATATAGAATATGTTCATTTTGAGTGCGTACCTTCCTCGTACATTCTTCAGTTCATTGGGTCCGGTTTAATCTCTTCTTTAGTTTTTACACTTATTAACAAACACTGTAGTAGTAGTGGTAGCAATAGATTGTTCGAATTTAAATAAACAAACTAACTTGACTAGTTCAGTCCATTTTCTTTTCGCTTTTAGGGTTTCTTCACTTCCCTTGCTATTCGGTTTCGCAAGGGTGAAAGTCCTTAACCTGCAGATCACATTTATAGCTCATCCGTGTAATATTTGACAGTCCCATTAGTCTCACGAATAATATCTTCCCAGGCTGAAACAAAATAAAATGGATATTCAAATTATTTAAAGATAAATAGTTGTAATAATTCTCTTTTAATTTTCCATAAGTGGTTGAATGATACAAGTTTTCGTTAACATTCAGAATAATATAATGGTGATGTAATGGCGGTAAGAATGAAGGAAGGCCGTGAAAGCCTATGCAGTGTTATTCCTTAAACATTGGTTGTAACAAACTTCGACTCTACAGTCCATATTGTTTAAATCAGCACAGAGCTGTTCCGTAGAGGAGTATATAAATGATAAAAGAACAACTAATACTCTGAATTATACTTCTACACTATTATTCGTGATGAATGCACTTGCGCAGAATGTCACTCAAATACGACAGCGATATTTCTCATTACTACGCGCATGCGCATTGCAAGTTGAAGTATATCGTCAAAACTGTAAAAATTAACTGACTTCGATAAAACCTCTATTAAAATACGCAAATATTTTTAAGTTCTCTAGTTTTAAAAAGATCACGAAAAAAGTAATTTATGGACGGGATACCTTTTGGAAGGGTTTCTCGGAAAAACAACAGATACAACATCTATGTGAAATTAATTAGACAGCACCGCCAAGTTATTTTATGGCAATTCTTTAAGCTTATAATCATCCTCCCAGAATTTCTCGCTGTAATAGGCAACTAAAAATTCGATGATTCCGTAAGTGCCGCAATCCTTAGGTGATTTTTCCCACAAGAACATTTGTCAGTAACATCTATTATTTTCGTTTTGCAAAGAACATTTCTAAGTTTGCTTATAATATTATTCTGAGCTTTACATAGAAGTATTAGATCTTTACTCTGCTACATTAGATAATAATTCCGTTAAAAGCAGGTGTCAGAAAAAATCATAAAAATTATCTTAATCCAGGTTTATTGAATGTGTTTATCTGCCTTCCTAAAAAATGTTACATTTCTGAATTCTCAGTTTTTCTTTGTTCTCGAAAAATATGATTATTTGACAAATGTGGTTTTTCCCAGGAACCACTCAATGCGTTGAAAGATACCGAATTCTTAGCCGTCATTGTATTTTTGCATTTCAAAGGCAATACGCCTACTTAAATTGAAGCCGAGACTGACGCTGTTTACGAAGACCCCGAACAACGCCACACTGAAATTGCGGGCGCTGGATTTAAAACATAGTCGTCTCGGTTTCGTCAAATGATACTAGACGAACGTTGAATTAAAGTTTTAGGAATAGTTGTAGGAAGGGTTATGGGTGTCTCCAAAGAACGCGGACCAAAAACGCATTCGAATGAACATTCCCAAAACCCTGTTGAAGTAGTTTAAAAAATAAATCGGGATACTGGCGCCGATTAATGGGTTGGATACACCAGCACACTCCTGAAGTCAAGGCACAGCCGAAACAGTGGAATGTGAGGCATGAATCAGCTCCGAAAAAAGTGAAAAAAAATTCACTCTTCTTTAACATAATTTTCTCCCGGTTTTTAAAACACTTGGGCGTTTTGTTAAATAAAACCGTGGTGGCGTAGTTGGAAATCCTTCTTCTCCACCCCAATCTCCACTGGATTACTGGATCTTTCTAAAGGTAGGTGGCAACTGTAAAGGTTATCGGTTAAAGAGCGCCAGAAATTTAATCTATTATGCAACTATTTGGGCTTCACTCACTGGAACGTTACGTTACAGCAAGAAATATTGTTTTATACGCATACGCGATCTAGCATGCTGATTAACGTCCTAGCACTTACCTACTCCAATAAAATTAACTATCTTATCCAAATTGAAGCCGTTCGTAATATCGCAGTCCTTCGGCGGCACAAACCTAGCTAGAAAATCGGCACAGACGTCATCGGACAGCAATTGTTCGTTAATATCGAATCCGAACGTTATACCGGACACTTCCTTATCCCCGTTTCCGCTCAGTATAACCACAGCCGGCCTATTATTATTATTACTATTAACGTTATTATTACTACTATTATTCGTAGTCCTATCACAGTCAGTATTGCCGACGACGACGTTGTTGTTGGCGACGAATTCGGTCTCGCACTGTACACTGTTGCCAATATTGTTACCGTTCGGTGACGTCATCATCTCTTTGACGACGGGCAGCTGATGCGGCTGCAGCTGTATCGGGGGCGGGTTCTCATCGGTGGGGTACTTTTGCAACTGGCAAAAGAATTGATTGTGGAAGAAGATCGGTTTTGGTTGATTTTTGAAGTGTTTTTCTAATGTCCTGACGTCTTGAATGTTCAAAGGCATGGCTTGATGGGTGCATATCGCGCTTATAGGTCGTTCTGGGGTCTGAATCACCTGGAAGTTGAATAAATGCTTTATAAATGATTTTAGAAGCAGCAATATAAAAGTAAATGTGTTTTCTAAGTCGCCAACGGACGATCATTAAATAATAATTTGAACAATTTGAAATGACGAAATGAAGATTCGAATCAAAATGTGTTGATTATATATTACGTCTTGTGCTTTTGTACTGTTAGTCATATTAAACTTCTTGCGATTCTTGATTATGTTGGTTTTAATCAAACAGCAATATTCTTATTTAGGAGTTCACTTCGCGGACGGAGGTATTTGGTTGAGACGGGGCGCCCCGCAAAGGACAGTTATGGGTCGGATTTTATTTTCAATATACCCGTCCAGCCTTTACATTAGTCTAAAGTATTGAAGTAATACGCGGATGAGACACTATCCTTTTCACCCGTCTAAGTGGAGTCCGCAGCTGTTGAGATTAATCGGGACCTCAAGAACAATTCTATATTGCGTTGTGTAGACACTTCTTATCACTTAATCCAGACAAAACTAAAGTGCTGCTTTTCGGTCCAAAAATGTTTGAGTTAAACATTAACAACACACAGTTACCTACAGTAAGAAGCTAAAAGCTAAAAGCTTTGGGCTATTACTAGATAGATAATACATTTAGGAATCGGAACCAAATCTCTTGTTACATTAAAAATACTTAGATTAACCTAAAAAAAATTGTTTCCGTACAGAAATATTTCCAACGAAAATCCGAAGAAAAATTTCTTCTTTCATCTTACTCCAACATTTCTTTTAAGCGACTGGCGATATTATCAATGCGATGCCTTCTTCACATAGGCAGCTTAATTTGTTATAGTATTCTATATAATTTCATTAAATAGCCTGCAAGGCTAACCGTAATCTATAAAATTTGGCGAACTAAATACGATGATTAACCAAAACACAAAATGTACTTGAAAGATTGCGATACATGAGCCCGCGCTCAGTGAAATTGACCCAACCACGCGAAATATTAAATTTGCGAATTTGTATCACGATAAAGCAAAGACTTTTTTTTAACACGCTATATATAATATGAGTATTGCTGAAACATCTTCCGATATGCTCAGCTTAAGTTCGATGTGCGCTTTCTTTAAATCAAATAGGTATCAAGTAATATTTAATGTCTCAATAAATGTAAACAAGCCGATAACGATATTATTTAGGTGCTAAACCTGTTCGTTATGAAATAACGCATGAGATTATTCATTTGCATTCAAAACTCAAGTCTGCTAAGCAAATCACTGACGATGTAAGTTTGTCATAATATACAGTGCGAAATGTTATTCAACTTTACAAAACTACTGGATCCGTGGCTCAGAAACAGGAAAAAGAAACTCAACCACGTTATTTCGATACAAATTTTTAAAGGATTACAGAAGGATCATCTTAAAAAATCGTCGGGGTAATTACTTTTAGTGAGAATTTATGGAATCAGGATATAAGATAAGTTCAAACTTGAACAATCTGCAAGCAAAAGAAAAGCCTTTTCTAACAGAAAGCTAGAAAAAAATAAATAAATTTCGATTAGTACAGAAACAGAGCTAGGTCTCCGAGTGAAATGGAATGAGAAATCTAGGTTTGAAGTTTATTTCCGTGATAGTCAAAGTAGAGACATAAAAAGCTTATCACACAAAAGTACGCCTTGCAAAGGGCGTGATGGACGTAGATAGATACATTAACGTCCTTCAAAATAATTTAAACCACAAATTGAAGAAATGGTTTGGAATAAAATCGAATGTATCTTCCAAGATGGTGTCGGATGCCATACAGCTAAAGAAGTGAATAATTGGATCTTCAAAAACAGTAATTCGCTTCTAAAATGGATGTTCAGCGGTCGCCGATCGAAAATTCGCAAGAACCCTTCCAAAGAATGCTCGTCTTCAAGAAATATGGGACAATTTCACTCCAGATTGTCAAACTACAATGAGGGGGTAGTAAGTTGAAAAGGGTAGCCTCCTATTTCATTTTTTTACGTTAATTTTGATAACGTGACAAACTTTTCACGAAACCTATTTTTGTTAGTTGGGCCAACTTTGCTGGAACAAGGCTCATATTAAGAAATATTAAAAAGAGCAAAAACATCATTAACAATTTAAAAATAAAGTAAAAGACTTACTTGGGCTTCGTTGGTGTATATGATATTCTGTGTTTTCACGTTATTTCCAATAGTAACCTGTTGCTTGTCGTGTCTATTATGCACTGTAACATTTTTGGCATTCTTAAAGTGGTTTGCTAAATTCCTCTGGTTCTTCTGTTGATTTTGAACCACTGCGTTAGCCCTATTAACATTTTTATCAAATCCTTTCCCATTATTAATATTGTTATTATAATTGTTACTAGGGATAGCTGGCCAGTTCTGGATCTCAGCAACAATATTTTTGACCACCTTCTGCTGTTGATCGTTAATATTATTTTTCTCTTTCGAGGGGATTGAAGGGAAATTAGCCATGTAATTAACTAGTGTCAATTCGGGAGGTGATTGATGTTTCACTATAGGAGGACTTAATAGCGCTTGCGATTTGTCTTCTTGAATACTCGTGGCTTTGTCTTGAGTCTTTGGGCAGATTTGTAATTGTTGAGGTGAGTTATTGGTATTCGTTTGTTTAGTTGATTTATTCTTGTCATCGGGGCTCTTTTTCTTGGGGATTTTATCGATAAACACTTCATTTTTAGAGCCGTCTGAATCTGGGGAGGTCGGTATATTCTTTTCCGCAGGTTTCTTTTCAGAGGCCTTCTTCTTATCTACACTAGGGCGATTCCATTTGGGCTTATCTAATTGGTTGGCGCTGTTTTTCGCTATATCAGCGTATGATATTGGGAAGTTAACGCCGTCTTCATCTTCCCTGTCGATATTCAACCTATTTGCGTCGATTGGTAATGAATGAACTGAATCTACATCTGAGGAATCGTTGGACTTCTCACTGTGTGGGACAGAAATTGCAGATTTCCTTCTCGGTTCTGGACTTGGAACTCTATTGAAATCGTTGACATGTTCCTCCCTGGAATAGGTCTGTCTACGGCTGCTTAAGGAACTGCGTCTTTTCTTGCTCTTCTTCTTCTTTGTGACAACGCGGAAGTCAGCGGCCTCTAGGTTTTCCACTGAGACGTTGTACAGGCTCTGAACTTGTATTTGCTGTTGAAAAATTAAGTTTGAATATTAATAGTTCTAATAAGGGCAAGTTCCCAGACGCCCTTTCCCAAATTAATCTAAGACGTGGAGAAAAATAACTATTTGTAGATGATATGACAGAATTTAATATTAAGATAAAATTTACATTATACGCAAAAAAGTAAAAGTATGAACATTAGTTATAGGAAGTGTGCAAAAGGAATCAAAGAGATGTTAAATATGCATCAAATGGGCCCAAAATATACGAGGTGTTCCATTTGAAGATGCTCCAATGTCACCTTCCTAAACACCCTGTATGATAAAATAAAGATTTGATACTGATTAGTAAACTTAAACTATTGTCATAGCGGCAGTAAGAAATTCTTGTAAAATTATGACAAATAAATGAGAAATTGTTGAGAAAATACTAGAAATGTATTTTTTTTTTCTTGAGAAACGAATATATCAAAAACCGTTCATTTTAAGTATATGGTATGTGATACAAATTTTCTTAATTTTTACGAAGAAATCAAAAAATGTAATGACATAGAGTGTTTCAATTAAAATTTCATACTTGAACAACGCACCAAAGGAACTAAACATCCTGTATACTTCAAAATAATTTTCTGTCATAGATCACTTGATTCAAAGCAAAACTTGTATTCGCAACATAGATAAGCTATAATTCACCCCATACATATAGTTGCCGCACCAAGTATACACCCCTCTTCTAATGGACGCCTATGAACATCTTATTTCTTTATTCCCAATACGTTTGAAAAGGTATAGAAAATGTTTATAAACAATTCAAATAAATTTACTAAAGTACTATGTAAAGCAGCAATTACAGATTTAAAAAAATACAGTTTTACTAATTGGTATTTAAAATAATATTTTTGAACGCCAAATTATGAAATTTAACAATTATTATACGAACCTCTGAATTACCCCAAGACCTCCTTTCCCTTGGTTTGTCAGTATTGCTCTTCGTTTGCCTCAAAGCGACTTTTCCTTCTTCCTGCAGAAAATCGAAATCTTCCAAAGTTGTCGTAGGCATTTCCTCTAAAGAGTTACTCTTCTGTAAATTATTTCCCTTGCCCTTGGACCGAGTCTTTTGCTTCCTATTGGTTTTGCCTTCATCGAATATGTTCTTATTAATTTTCTGTGATTTTTGGACACTCGATTTCAATTTTTGACCATTGTATACATTGTCATTTCCATCGATGAAATCTATCAACTTGTCAACATCATTTATTATGTCTCCTCGATGTCCTGAGATCTGTAAAGATAAAATCTCTTAAATGGGAGAAAAAGGAGTGGATAGGAAAATAAGGAATTTACATCGTCAGCAGCAAATATATTCACGTTCTTTTCCATAGGCTTCTTTTTGATTTTCTTCTTTTGATTAAGACCCATTCCCAAGGCGTTACAATTTTCATCAACGACTTTCTGGAATTCCGTATCAATTGTTAATATCACCGAAGCAAAGATGTTTAAAAACTACATACCTTTTCATCTCTGCGACATGAAAATACAGGGAAGGGTGTTCCGTTAATTTTAGGATACGACTCGTAGTTATTACCCTTGGGATAATCGTTGTCTATACTTTTGGCTCCTTTGTCCAAAGTGGGTGCTGTACAGTTGGTAGTATTGACGCTTGGTTCGTGGATCTTGGCATTCTTCAAGTATTTTGTTGGCAACCTATAGTCACTATCAATATCACTCGTAATCAAGAGTTCGTGCGGTAACGTTCTTTCTGATTCCATTTCCACAGTGTAGGAAACTTTAGATTTTTCTTTTTCCTTTCTGCGGGCCTCCTCGAAGAACTGTCTATCGTAGGAGGCCCCAACATTCACATTGCAAGGAAGGCTACCTGTTAATTGTTTCAATTAGTATCATGGACTTCAAAAAGATTAATAAAAAATAGAAAACTTATAATGAATTTCATTATAATTGTGTTGGATAAAATATTCAAATAAATCAACGATATCCCTAGTTATTATTTTTTGCAATAAAAAAAGTTATACCGTAATAAATTAAATTCGAATGCTGCGTTTTCCATTAAATACATATTAAAGAAAATTCTATCGTATATGGCTCTCATATATATTAAGTTCAATTAATTTTTTCTTACCATCACTCTGTAACAAGTTAACTTCCCAAAGTAGTAAATTCAAAGAAAATTAAAATTGAAAACATATTAAAAAAAGTCAAGTTTCAAACGATCAAAGAACGAAATTCAAATACAGATAGGTTTGAAAAAATATTTTATCATAATCACTCCACATGAATTAGATAACATACTAAAATATTTGAAATATTGATAGAAAGGTATTAGTTATTTACTTAGTATTTATTGCAAAATTAAGTGATTAATTGAAGAATGTAAAGTATAATTTTACGAACTATCAGCAACATAAAAACATTAATAAAAAAATGTGTATGTTTCCTTAAGTAATATCATGTAATTATTTAATATCTGTATTTATTTAATGATTTACAAAAATTATAAATCATATTACATCATCACATTAACATTATTTAATGTAAAAGTTATTAATGGACGTTTTTTTTTTTTTTTTTTTTTTTTTTTTTTTTTTTTTTTCAAAGTATATATGAAATAAAAAAGTAAATTTATCACAAGACGATACCATGTAAAACGTAAATAAAATAAGAAATTTACGGATAAATACAAAAATATGCTACACAAATAGATGATAACATGGGTGTGCATCGCATAAAAAAAAATAAAACACGTAGCTTAAATAATCGAAGAAATCAAATATATTACCTTTAAATCGTAAAGCAATCCATAATTTATACGAAATCGCGAGTATTGGTTTTTTGATTAATCATTTTTCTGATATTTCCAACAAATAATTACATACACATAACCTCAAAATCATTGAGTAAGCAAATTTAGAACACAACTGATATTAGCTGTAAGAATTCGTTGGCAACGGAATAACTAAAAATTATCAATTCCGACGGTTCCACGTCGAACACAATAATAAAAAAATTAAAAAGGAAAAAAATATATCGACATGCATGAGTAATGTATATAGTGTTCTGTAAATAAATAAGCGTAAAACAGCAATACAGCGAAATAATATTATTTATGTTTATATTTAAATTATGAAGTTAGATACGATTTCTGACTTTAAAATATAATTATACAGGGTGTGATTCATAAGTAATACGATAAATAAGTATCAAAAATAAATATTTCTTTTTATGATATGTATTAACAGTGATAGTTTTATTATACATAAAGATGTTTTAAGTGAAATCTATTGTTATTGCAAAAGTATTCGTGATTTAGCAAGTAATAAAGCATTTCGCTATTACTCATGTTTAACATATTTTGCAACCTTTCCATGAAATAAATTTGAAATACGAAATAATTATTGTGGTTGTAATTTTTTTTACTAACATTTTACATAAAAACGTTTTTGAAATGTTAACACTGATAGGGCTCGTCGTAAAATTAAGTAAATGGATAACAATGACGTTGCAAATTCTTTAGAACTAAAAAATTAAGGTTACTGGCAATCAAGAGTTTTCGTATCTTGTCTGAGCCTTTTTTTAGCAAGATTTTTCCCGGCTTGCATAAATAACATGTTAGAAATTGATACTCTGATGGCAGTATTATCTAAAGTAAGCTACGACAAAAATTTATCCAGATTTTTAATTTTTAAAACCGGGAGAGACTTCCTGAAGAAGATTCGTAGCTTCGAAAAGCAGTACTTCTTCATTTCAATTGCTTGTTCAATAAAAAAATGCTACTGTTATTAGCATTTTAAACCAAAGAAACCTTTTCTTATGTATTATGCATCAAAAAATATTTTCAGTTATTTGTTAATGTATTTAAATAGCATTCAGATGGAAACAAAATACAATTATATTTATTTTTACGCGAAGAAATTTGAGGTATTTTGAACATTGTAATCAAAACAACAGAATAAAGCTGTTGTTAAATTAGACTTCAACTGAAAAATGGTTTAAAAAATTATATTTTCAACCATACCCCCCATGATTAAAATCATTAATTTGTTAATGTATGATTCTGGGCTACTCAGTTCAATAATTAAAAAAACAAGATGTAAAATAAACAGTGTGGCTGATACCAGATTATATCTTCTTGGACGTATTACCAATTGTGTTTGCAATTGATTTAGGCTAATATGAGGGTAATTCAATAAATATCCGTGTTTGAAGATAGGTGGCGTTACTGAGGGATTTTGACATTTCTGTAAAATGTTTTTGTGTAAAAAGAAAAAAGGACAATAGCGTTTAGTAATTTGCTTTCTGATTTTGGATGGAAAAACAAGCGCAGAAACTAAGGTGAAATTGAATGCTATCTAAGGAGACCCTTCACCGCCTATGACAACTGTTATTCTGGGTTTAACGAATTTAAATCTGTTTTCGAGGAGGAGCACCCAGATCGTCCGCCAGATGTGGTTGCCGACAATATCATTGAAAAAGTCGATAATTTGAAACCTTGCTTAAAACTTTTTTAAGTATATTTTAAATTAATGTATTAATAAAAGCTCTCATTTGAAAATCATTATTTTAACTTTCGTATTTTCGTTTTCTCAAAGTATTTAACGATTTATAAAGCTGAGATATTGAAGAAAAAAATAATGCTAAGATAGCTTAACTTCCTCATGGTTATTGATGGAATAATTCACGGCAAACGCAATAAAAGGAGAGAGAAAAAAATACACTAACATACGGACATGTTTCTGCCAACCCGGCGTCATCAGCATGGTTTCGAGAGTATTTTTCATATCTCTACCTTCTATCGCTGTTGCCTCACAGTTAATACCGCAACTTTCAAAACGACAAACTCGACATTTCTTGGCGCCCTCTAGTGCCAAAAAAACGCTTGCCTGCCGTTCAGGAAGCAGCGACATAAACCGGGTACTGTTCCCCAAACCATCCCTCGAGCAGTTCACATGACTGCTAAACACGAGATGGCGACGCTGTTAGCGCTTTGGGAAACCGCACATGTGAATATTCCAACAGGCTTACCATGATGTAAACAGAACACATCAGAAAATGCCTAGAAACAATAACCAAAAAATAATGCTAAGATAGCTTAGCTTAGAAGGTAGAGATATGAAAAATACTCTCGAAACCACGCTGATGACGCCGGGTAGGCAGAAACATGTCCGTCTGTTAGTGTATTTTTTTCTCTCTCCTTTTATTGCGTTTGCCGTGAATTATTTCATCAATACCATGAGGAAGCTAAGCATTATTTTTTTTATTTTAGCATTATTTTTTGGTTATTGTTTCTAGGCATTTTCTGATGTGTTCTATTGAAGAAAATTTTATTTTCCTTGACTAAAGTGGTCGAGTAAAAGCGGTGGATTAAAAAAAAATGAAAATTGTTAACTTTTGCATAATACATGTTTAGTTAAATTAACTATAAATGGCTTCTACAAATATATATATATATATATGCACCTTTAGGTATTAATCATTTTGTGTACAAAACATTGAAAATTCACAAAATAAGTTTCAGCATCGTCCTATACAACATTGAAATAAAAAAAATATGATAAAAATAAATACATTAATGTTGATCGTCGATGCAATTATTAAAAAAAAAAAAACAATAATATACAGCATGTCCACCCAGTGAATGGAAGATATTTTCCTCCGTGCATAATTTAGAGAAATTTTTCAAATAAAAAATACTCGGAGGGTTGCACTATGTTGAACTGCACAACATAAAATTATACTCAAATATACTGGATGTTTTGGTTTCCGCAGCGGGATTGCCCAAAAATTAATTAAAAATGCATTTAAAAAACCAAACTTACATTGTCGATGCCAGAAACTGTATAATAGGGCATAAACTGAGGATTGTGCAGAACTTGTCTTCGAATATTTTTTATCTGAAAACACTTTTTTTTAATTCCTCAGGAAACGAATCATCTTCCACTCGCCCATTAGTTGGACATGCTGCAGTATAGCAATGCAAGAATCATAACATACCCCCTTCCCGTTGCCTAGCACTGACGGTCTTCTTAGGTTTTTGCAGATGAATAGCAGCCTCATAAAGCTCTTCTTTGGCCAGATTGTTCAAGCTACCACCATGGGTAAGATTTTCCGATACCGAACTAGCTTGTCTACGATTCCTATGCCTTTTAGAAGCTGATTGATTGTAATACCGCGCTAACTGTGGGCCACTAGCGCTAGTTGCTCTTGCATTTCTTAAATCATCTTCTGCTTCCGTCAGAAGATTCTAAGGAAGGAAATTTTTGATATCAGAATCAAATCGCCGCTCGAGTTAATTTATTAATATAACATGCCTTCGTTTAATGTCGAAAACTATTTTCAAAAGCTTGTGTATGTTTGGGGATCACGTAATTTTCGAGATTAATCGAAGGCTCTTCGGCTATAAGACTTACATTAAAAAGCCGACTCTTTCCTTGCCTGTCTTTTGGTGATTTATAGTTAATTGCTTCGTCCAGCAGAGCTTTTAGTTCTCGATCATCCAACCGTGAAACAGATGCATCCTAAAGGTGATAAGAAATAAATTAGAATCTTATATGGCACGGGTTAGCGTCGAGGAATTTAGGTTAGAAATAGACTAGGTACGCAAACTTGCACGGCTATGGTGTTATCTCTTCTGTGTCTATGAATTCACCATTACATCTCTTTTCGCCTGATGAATTACTGTAATTTTACCCGCGTTGGCAGTCAATATACATAAATGTGAAGGTATGGTTTAAGGAAGATGGTAGACTACGTTCCCAAGCGGTTGTGCGAAATTAGTATAAAAATTTGATAATTGATGGTTTACTTTGTCATAACCTAACTTCAGTTTATCTATTGGTTTGAATCATTTCTTTTGTAATGCAAGAAATTACACGGAAACGTTATGATATACGCATATTATTAGCAATTTCTGCAATAATCATGATATACAATTTCAAAAACAAATGTAGAAGGTTGATTGATGCAGCGTGGTGGTAGTGTCAAAGTACAGTTTCACGTTGCACTAATTTCGCACTATACTATGTCAACGTCATTTTAGTGTTTTAAGATGTCCATGTATCCATCTACAGTCACTGCTTTGAAGTTATCACACAATTCCGTTTTTGATCAATCGTCATCAGGTGCGGCATCAATGTCGCCAGATCTACAGCAGCATTTCAAATGTTATCTGTCACCACTCTAAAAGCACGTTTACGGTAAAAGTAAACGGTTTATCACCTAAACGCGCTCACTGACCGGTATTCCGGTATTTCCCATGATTCCGCAAGTACATAAACTTGCTCGTTTTCAACAGCTCTCAAAACAATACTATTCGACGCATCTCCCCGGAATTTTAAGGAATAATACTCGCAGTCGGGAGTGCAGATTATTGCACAAAGCGCCATCTGTCTCCAAACGCGGATACTTCTAATACCATCCTCGTACAATGATGACGAGAAGAGGCTGTTTTAGAGAATCTTTTCAAACAAAACTCTCGCTCACAGAAGTGAGTAAGAATAGGTTTGGTTTACTTTCGTGACCAAGGCCTACTCGAAATTAAGTACCCAGAATCGGGTATTCAACTATTTGGTTCTAGAACGAATACTTGGTTCTATAACCGAATGCGGGTACGCGTTTTCGAACAAGAGCAATAATATATATACGTATATTTGGGCTATAGAAAAAGGTATTTTTCAGCAATAAGGTACCCGTCCAGCGCACTAGCCGGTTCCGTGTTACCCGGATACCCGGAAGCGAGTATTTATCTACTCGGTTCTAGAAACTATTTCGAACTAATTCGAACGAATACTGTACTCGTGCATCAAATAACGAACATTTGAGAAATCCCTTTGACTTAGATCAAGAAGACCGGCAACGGCTCGAACGTGTTTAAACACAAACATTAGCAGATGTGAATGTGAGCCGCATGATGCGACCACCGTCCAACGTTGGACGATGTTCGTGGCATTTGGGAGCTGAAAGTTGACGGCAAAGTATCCGTAAAACCTGGTAATTCTGACCGGTAAAATAATTTTTAGTTTTTTTTTTCGTCAATTACAGCGTCTGCTTCAAATTATTTCTATCCGGTAAAATTTTGATGATGTTGGTTCGCATGTCTTTAACATTCTGCTATAGAAGGTGAGTTTTTCCCGATGTTTATTACGAGGATCTCGGATTATATGCTTGTCCTATGTATATGACGCTCATATATTGCTATCAACCGTCAAAAGGTTATAGTTTGCACTTTCAGTAATGTGCATTTATACTTGGCATATATCTGTTTAAAATCAATTCTTATTACGTCGAAACCATTGTGTCAACGGTCGAAGGAGTCAATAGTTTCCGCTAGTTCGCGTATTTCGAAGAAGAACGCGACAACGGGCCATTATTGCCGTTATCTTCTGCACGTGCTAAATATTTTAAATGTTTTATATTCCTACCAATATTTTGTTTTTGGAGAGTAACGGGTGCTCTAAATATTCATGTAGCAACTATTAACATGATTTCATAAAAATTCATTTGAAGGCGTTCCAGATGCACAATAACAAGCACAATGGATTTTTTTTCGATCTGTCGTTTCGTCCACGCTTAACCACAGCCGTTTATCTTTAACTACGGCTTTGATCTTTTTTTCGTTATCTTCGCAGATACCTGGGAACGTTGTCCAGTTGGAGTTCTATTTATTCCAGAAGTCGTGAAACGGTTTTTTTATCGTGTAGACGAAGTTGCAACCCACATTCGAGAAACATGGACAGTAAATCCAACACAAATTGCTCTCTTGATGGCAAACCACTTTTTGATTTTTGTACAGCAGCAGCAGAATAACGGTTATCGCAAACTTTACACATTATTTTAGCACCATCATAATATAAATTCGGAAATTCACCGATATACTTTTTTACATTTTCGCCTCTTGCGATTCTGTACGTCCGACATACTATTAATTATACTAACTCGCGTGGAAACCCAAGATGAACTAACACAAGTCGCTTACTGCGTTGCGCGTAATGTTGCTTACTGGATACGGTCCCGAGATATAGACACGCTGGCCCACTCTAGTTATTACTGATTTTAGAAAAAAAGTGTAAAGGAGAAAGTTGTAGGTAATTAGGCGCTTAACACGACAGCCAAACGGAACTTTTTATTTAATCTGTAATTTTTAAAATATAATAAGAAATTTATGTTCTTTAATGAAAACCATATACTGGGCCGGTCATGTCTTCATAAACACGGCATTTTTTCAGGGAATCCAGCAATATAACACCTGACATAGTCATGTTTACAAATCCTTTTAATTTCGGGATAATGGCCTCTCTATGGTCGCTAATTTTCGAGATCTCCGTACTAAACGTTGGAAAAAATCTCTGTGTATACGAACGTTATGCTGCACTTGGTATATAGGACAAAGTCTAATTACTCAAGACATCCTAATTTATACCAACCTCTATATGCATCTTAGACATATCCTGATTTAATACAAAAGAAATCAGGCTTTGGATAGATAAGGGTGCACCTAAAAATATTGCACATCTTTGTTCTACTACGTCCATGCGTTGTGTTCAAGTATCTAGAACTGAATCAAAGGAAATTTTAAGACAAAGAATTTCGTCGTTATGATTACCTGAAAATGGTTAAGAAAACAGAAAATAGAACTTGATATTCCCACAAAAGAATGCCTACAATGTAAAAGGCAGAAAAGGTAGGGAATTAAAATGAAAATAAATGTGACTGACTAAAGTAGATCGCATAATCAATAAATATAAAATGTTCGTAGCTTAGCTATATGCTTGTTTTCGTCAGAATTTGAGGGAATAGTTCTTGGCTATAGTGAATACGATATAAACATTACAGAAAAAAAAAACACTCGTACTGTTCCTTTTATATTCGGCAATTACTGCCACAAGTTAATTAGCTGTAACTGTTAATAATAAATAAGTGGTGTACTGTAACTGGTAAACATATTTATTGTAATTGCTATGCATATCGTCAGACAGATTAGTAATATGATTTTTTTTAACTTCTATGTTCAATAACAGACGAAGACTACAAAGTCAATTTGTATATTTTACCCACATATAGTTTCTAATTAGTCTTTAAAGGTGTTAAACACGTAAAATAATGTTTTAATTATAAATAATTGTGGTGTAATGTTAATATAATAAAAATGTTGTACGGAAATGGTCACGTTAAACCACGTAGATATTTTTCAGATAATTTACATTTTTCTCTCAACAATACGTTTCATACGGTATCTGAAGAAATTTCAGCAATTTTCGTGATCGTTCAGTAGGCAAAAAGATGATATTTGTTCTAAAAACATTCGGGTAGACATACGTCAACTTGTTGTCCGCCATTTTCGCATGCAACAAATGCAAAATAGATAGTACAAACGAAAATCGATTTTTTCGAAAAATAGGACAAAACAAAAAGCGAAAATACGTACAAATTCGATAAGACGATGCCGTGACGAACCAAATTACCGGCCGCTAATCCCTGATCTGATAAGTAGCTTCGCGAGGCCCGATTCGGAACGGAACAGCTGAGTCTCGAGCGGTGTTTTCGTACCGACTTACCTTGCTGTCACCGTCTACGGCGCTGCATTCCTTCTGCTGGACGCTTTCCTGTCCGTCGCTCCTTGCCTTATCGCCGCTTTTGTCAGGGGCCTTCGGTGCGCTGTCATTCTCCGGAGAAGGTACCATCTTCCGAAATTCAAACGCGATTCGCACAAGTTATGGCACGCGATTCACCGCGGCCAGCCCATAACGCGTACACGAGTTCTCGTCACGTCGGACACACTTTTTCGGCTTTGTATGCGCTTTTTGTTCAACGTCTTTTCTTGGTTCTTCTACATAAGAAACACATTTTCAACGTCGGCCATTACGATACATTCGGTCAAAAAAAGAGACTGCGATTTGGACGACATCTTTTAACACTAACGCGTATTTCGTCCTTTCTGCAACATAACAAAAATAAAAAGGAAATGTTTTCCACTTTCTTATTATTTTATACATGTTACAAATTATCGGGTGTTACAACCACCTGCGGTAAATAAATTTATCATAAGTAAATACATAGAATTTAATCAGTATCTCCGTTACATATTACCACAGATTATACAATCGCGAAAGCGCTTAACGTACTTTTATCTTTATGATTAAAATTTTATGACCTTGAAGAAAAAGGAGGATGTTAGTGGGTCCGTTTTCTTAATTCAATTTCATAGTTTTTAATACTAGCTTTAAGGAAACTACTTGAGGCTTCGTAGATTAGTTATTGAAGTTTTAAAGAAATGTATAGCTTGATATCGTCAATTATGTTCTTTACCGAACAATTCTGCTTTTTTCTTATTCAATATTTTTAAATTGCTGTATGGACAACATGAAAATTATCTAATTCTAAATGTCTGTGTCAGTACCAGTTCAATTAATATTATTTTGCCCCAAATACATCATCCAAATCATCTCTCTGCACGTAAAAAGAAATTTATGCGAAATAAGTTTTTGAAAGCCCTCTGGATCCTTTCACACATTCAAAAATGGTTTTCAGGCAATCGTGATTTAGTCTCCTAGTATAGAAAACAATTTACCAAAATATCCGAAAAAAATAATAAATAGAAACTTTCGAAATAATGAAACAAGCGTCCAAATAGAAGCCACATACAATTTGGTTATATTCTTGTTATGAACACCACTAACAACATGGTCGCTTAACGCATCCGCCCAAAAATTTGAATTTGTAGACTTCCGTTACTCAATAATCTGTGATATTAGCGACTTTTATCTGGCTTATATATCCCTAATCAGTGGCGTAACTAATGAATAGAGAAAGAGGAGTGTATGTTTTTAAAACACAAATATGCACAAAATTTACTTCTCCGTAATATATTCATATGTGTAATTGAAGCTCTATATTGGAAAAGAAATGTTACCAAATTTAAGAATTTCACCGAAAAAAAAAACAATAACCTCTAGTTATCCATAAGCCTAAAAGATTTTACTTTAACGTTTAAAATAAGTTGTCTTAAGCTTAAAATTTGAAAATAAAACATTTTGTAAATTGTTAAATTTTTGAATAGTTGCCATATTGTAATCAACCCCAAAAGACGCGCGAAATTTAAAAAATTCAATGGATAACAATATTCAACTTGTTTGCAAACGTTTTTTTAATTTTTTCTTTTAGGATATTTGTTTTATTTATTGGAAAACGAGAAAAAAACTGCATATTTTAAAATAAATCATAACTATTCATTTGATGAGAAAGCAGCTAGTACAAATTGGTTATAACATCCAGTTGAATTTAATAAACCCGTTTAATTAAATTAATTTTATGCTTGGAATAATTTCTATATTTAACTGATTTTTTTTCGTTTTGAAATTTGGTATCAAATGTATTGATCTACTATCAATTGCTAATTTCGACGTATCTAAATTCGGAGGAAATCGTGGCGGTGCCTGAACACTGGACGAGTGAAATTTTTGGAGGCGCAATTCGCTGGAAATCTTTCCATGTACGAAAAGTAACAAGCAAATTTGTTCTAAAAAAATCATTTAAGATTTAAATCATATCTAATTGGTGATACAAAAGAATTAATTCTTATAGTGCTTCATCCAATTACATACAAGTACAATGTCTGAAACTGAAGAGAATATCTTCTTGTTTTATCCAAATTTAATTGGTAAGTTTAACTTGATATTCCAGGTAATTGATACAATAAAATACACGTGTTTTTTTAAGGATATGCAAGAATAATCTTAGCGGTTATTTCATTCTACTACATGCCTACGAACTATATTCTTGCTTCGTTTTGTTATGTGACCTCCGCTTTACTAGATGCTGTGGACGGAACCGCCGCAAGGTTTGTAAATGAAGTACTCCCTTTTAAACAATTTAAGTCTGTTCTCTAGGCATTTCAACCAGAGTACAAAATTTGGTGCAATTCTGGACCAGTTAACCGATCGTGTTGGTACAATGTGTTTGTGCGCTGTTTTAGCCCATTTCTACCCAGATTATATGCTCTTCTTCTTGCTATCGATGAGTATCGATATAGCATGTCATTGGATATATCTTCACACGTAAGTATATTGTTTTTTTTTAATCCCTCAATCGTATAATGACATTTTATGTTCTATTAGGTCTTTGTTGCAAGGAAAAACCAGCCATAAATTCGTAGATTTATCAAGCAATCCGATTATGCATTATTATTACTCGAATCGTAACTTCCTTTTTTTCATGTGTATGGGCAATGAAATGTTTTATTGTGCCTTGTACCTGCTTTACTTTTCCGAAGGACCGTTAAGTAAGTAAATAAAAAGAATTGTATTTTTCTGATGTATACAGTGTTGGACAAGGAAGTAGGTGCAGCATTAACTACTTGCGCTTTACATTTTACATGCTTGTATAGGTAATTAGAGCGGCATCGCTTGGTATTTTCATACTATACCCAGTATCACAATATTTTACTCTTTAAAATATTCAAGTAAGTTCAAGGCGACTTCTATTAATTATATTAATTAATCTACATGTGGGCAGTTCGATTGCAGATATTTTGTTGCTTTGCCGTAATTTGCCTTAAATTTTATTAAGTAGAATCAAATATTTATTTTATAATAAAGAAATGTATATAGTAGGTCAGAATGTAAAACAAGTTAAAGGAATTTAAAAAAAAACACATTAAAGATACAAGAAAAAAATATGTATAAGGCGCTTGAGATATAAACAAAATAACTAAAAAGCCCCCATAATAGATTCTTTGAAACAGCGTACCGATTGACAACTAAATCTGATTTAATAGCTTCGTACGTATCTCATATACAGGTGGCGCAGAACAAACTGACTTATGCAGGGATAATAGCTTGCATTGGACAACGGAGGAGAAAATAGGAAAGAACGTTATTTCATATGATCAGTCGCATACTTTTGAAGTGGTCTTTATATTGCCGTTGCTGACTGGGAGTTAACAATGTATTTGGATCGACACGACGTAGAAGATGATGTATAGAGCTGTTCACCAAATCTAATTCAGTATTCACCCAACAGTCTCCATCACAATGTTCCTTGGTCTTTTAGATGCATTGCTATTAAATCAATTTCAGTTGTCAACCTGTATATAAATATTTTCATAGGAGTATTTCTACAGCTATTTTGTATGCTCCACGTTTTGAAGCGCATAATGTCTCGAACCTAATGCTTAGTTTTAATGGAGTAAATGATACTAAAATAATAAATTGCATGCAAAATACCAACTTATTATACTGCAAGTAAATAAGAATGTTTGAGTTATTCTTCGTGCAGCTATTCTTTGTCCACCACTTTATTCATTAGACAATTATTAAAATTCGAATACCTTTATTGCAGTTCTTGGAATGTCCCTCTACAAGATACTATTGTACCTATCCACACCGATCGCTTTGGCTAAATCTTTCATATCGGTTGTGCATTGTATTGTTGCTGCGAAGAATCTGTCTATTATTGACATTAATGAGCGTAAGGTTTTAAAAGAAAAAGCTAACTGAGGTACCTGTAAGTGTTAGAGTTGGGAGCAAAGAAATAAGAGTTTCCACATCTTGTTTCCAATAAAACTCCCTATATGTAAGACCTGAATCAAGTTTACTTTAAACGTAGTAAGCTAAAAAAGCTAGTGTTGCTTATGCATTTACTCTATAATCGATTGTGATCAAAAGTACCAAAATTGAGTTGTATTTTTTTATATTAATTCTATGATAACTTCCTGTTGTATCATGATTTTCTTTTAAAACAATTTTTATATTTATTTTTTTGAACTTATAGAATAAGGATAAAGTTTCAAACGAATATTTTATTTATTTGTAATTTTACAATATATAAATAATACTAATGTTTGTCCTATTAAACGTGTTTATTGAAGAAAAATAAATACTACCATACTGTACAAAAAGGTTCTTATTTTTAATTTCACCGAAAATAATGTATGGATCCTATTATTCTAACGTGTTATTTATTTGTACATAAAAACATATCTTTATATGTTTAATAATGAAAAATAAATTTTGTTATAAAAAAAAAATGAAAATACACAGGATGTTTAAGGAGGTGTTGTGCTTATTTAAGGAGTGTTTGTATAGATTATTTTAAGTAAAAAAAAATTATTTGCACACGTCATTAAATAAAATATCCAATAACCTACCGCGTTGATATGAAACTTTCTTTGGATCTAAAGTACAGACAATTGACACGGAAAAGTAAATATTTTCTTGAATATGGAAGAATTACTGCATGATTAATACATCAAAAATAACACATTTTACACAATATAGTATAAACAGACATGTTTAACAAGATTAATATTATTACGATGTAAATACAAAAAATACAAGTGAAACTTAATACTTATTGGTGTGAAATTAAATGGATACAATACAAAGAAATAAAAATGTATTAATAAATTAGGAAATAAAAAATACTTCTATAAAAAAGAAAATCTAGTTTCTTATAACTTCAATGGAGTCTGAATCTTCAAATACAAGATCGACCCTTGATGGATAAATCGCCTTCATATTACCTTCGATGTCAACGTTTTTAACTTGTTCCAAAAATAAGTCTGTGTCAAAGAATGTGACCATCTCTTTTATTAATGTATCCATAACTTTCTTACAGATGAATTGAGATGTGGCGCTGGTTACTTCCAAGAACATCGATGTTGTCTCTATTGAAATCTAGAATCATTAAGAAAAGTTGTTTGCACGCCAAAAAGTATTTTACTTCTAGAGAAACATGTCTCATCGGAACTTCGGTATACTAACAATTTCAACCGTGCCCCATGACGTAATTGTCACAGCTTAAGGGTTGCTCGATTAATTTCAAATTAAAAATATTTAATGAACATATGCCCGAGTTTTTTACCTGGAACCTACGACTTAGAGGCAGCCATCGTAGTTTGACTCAATCCCAGGTATTGAACATCCCGGCAAGTACGATTTGGGTAAGGCTTTGGCCCGGCCATGCCCGTTATATGGGCTTAAATCACAGGCGGGCCGATTGTACCTTACGGTCGATTCTGTTGCCGTCGCTAGTTAATAATTACCAGTGCCTATGCTCCGAGAGGCCGATAGTTGTCGCTATTGAGCGACCTAGGCTCTGAGAGGCCGATAGTTGTCGCAATTGAGCGACCTAGGCTCTGAGAGGCCGATAGTTGTCGCAATTGAGCAACCTAGGCTCTGAGAGGCCGATAGTTGTCGCAATTGAGCGACCTAGGCTCTGACAGGCGGATAGTGATCACCTATGCGGCTTAGACCCCGGCGAGCAAGACGTGAGATAGGGAACTTGTCTAACATGGAAAGCACGAGGGAAGGAGGGTTCAACCGGTCTCCTTCCACTTGAGCGGGCCTTCCCCTAAGTAAGGTTGGCATCCATATTTCTGGATACACATCCGAGTCTTTCTCAGAATTAAAGAGGTACCACTCATAACAGTTTCAGGATCGCCACGAATATTTTTTGTCTTATTCTCTACATATTTTTCATTTAATGTAACACAAACAACGAAATACGCTGAATTAAATTATAAGTGACGTTTACAATGAATAATAAACGATGAATCATAGCCACCCCGGCTTCTTAATAACAACGGTTCCTATATCTGCATTAACAGAGTTTCCCAAAATTTAAAATGCTCGTAGCTTAGTTATGATAAAGTTTTGGACAAATGTTTACTAGACATTTTTGACCTGAAATTGGTTGAACAACATATTCTGGAGGTGTGGCAATCATGTTATGGGACACCCGGTATGTAAGTTATAGGACGACCGCACATTTAATAAATGTATTTGTAAAATTATAATTATATTTTAAAATAGCGAATTTCAATTTATACATTAAAACAGGCCACCAACTCTGCTTCGCCCCACAATCTTGTAATCAATCATGTAAATCACAAATGGAAAGTTGATACGTTTTTGAATGATAAAATCGCCACAATATACCTATGCTTTTCTGCACAATTTATAAAATTTTTATTTTTAATATTTTTTGCTAGCTTTACTTATAAATAGAAGAAACTTCATTCAAAAATGTGCCATGTTTGAAGATTTATATTATGTAAAATTGTTACCTTTGTTACGTCTGAATTTGTAATTGGTGGAAACGAAATAACTTCTTCATCGGCCATTAGACACGGATACATTTTTTTGCCTTCCAATAGGTAAAGATATTTATGAATACCCGAATAAACATTCCGTTTCTTCTCCTTCCTTAAAGCGTCAGCTTCACTTTGTAATTTGGCATACAATTCTGCTCCAGATATGGCACTCCATCCCATCAATGGTTTAATCATTAACGATGTTGGAGGGCAAGCTGTGTAAATTATCGATTTCCCATGCTGCAGAACAAAGACATTAAAGAATTTCATGATTAAAAAAGATCACACAAAATGCCATACCAATTTTTTGGCATCGTGTGTAGCTATAGTCGCTGAATTCCTCTTTTCACAAATAGTTTCGTGTAACTTTGTCTGCAACTTGATGAATTTCTTAAATGATTTCTCGGTAAATTGTACATTATGAACTAAACAAGCTAAAATATGCCCGCGTATACTTTTCACGTCTTCTTTAACTAAAATCCGTAATCCATCATCAACACAATGTTTAACGTGAATTTTATATCTTGCATCGTCCATCTCTGCAACTTGTTTGGTATCTGTATGTACATTATTTTTCTTGGCATCCTTCTTTGTATTTGATACGGCAATTACTGTTGATCGGGTACAATGTTGTTTGACATAATCTAAAATTTGCTTTGTATGACATTGATCAATTAATTTTAGCAACCGTCGATCAGAAACGGGGTTCTGTTTTAAACGAACATCTGTAATATAAAATAATATTGTGAAATATTAAGTAATATGGCAAATTATGTATTACTATAAAATATTACCTTTTAATTTATTGCAATCAACTAATTCACCGGGTAAAACTGTAATTTTATTCACTTCAAGATAAAAATTCTTCAGCGAAACCAATTGGCTTATACTATGGGGTAAAACTTCAATCTCATTATTACTCAAGTTTAAATCGGATAAACAATTTAATTCCTGTTTGCAAATAATATCGAATTCCTTTAGTTTATTATTTGAAGCATTCACCACAGCTAACTTAGTATTTTTCGAAAGATCAGGTAACTCTTCAATTTGATTCATAGATAAATTTAGCGTATCTAGATGCGTTAGTTTTGAAATTTCTTCTGGAACTTTCCCAATTAAGTTCCTGGATAAATCAAGCACCTTAAGCTTTGCCAATGAAAATATTTGAACGTTAAGCTTTTCCAACTTGTTGCTATGCAAAACCAGCGTTTGTAGATTCTGTAAATTCCCGATTTCATCCTGCACTTCGTTTAGAATAGAATCATGGATATTCAAATAATTTAACGCTGTCAGTTCGTAAATAGCTGCATCGAACCCTTTTTCCTTTATTCTCTCGTTGATTTTAGCACCGTTCAATATTATCTCGCGTTTATTCTCATTTTTCGCGGTTAACACTTCTGGCCAGGGGGCCATTTTCGAAAACTTTAAGGTTAGAAATCGCAAAGCACTAACGTCAACGGAATTTAGGATACTAAACTGAGCGGATAGCCAATTAGATTTGTTATCTTATAGAGAATAGATCCTATTGGTGGCAGTTTTAGGGGGAATTCAGGGCTCCTCAAACTTTTTTTGTCGTAAAACTTTTTTCGCGGTATAAGCTTTATAAACCCTCAACGTTCCTTTTACCATTAGCTTCGAATACAGCTTTTTATATATAATCGAGTGGACTTATTTTAAAACAAAATATTAGATGTAAATGTAATAAAAATTATTTTGATAAAAGGAAACATTATACAGGGTATTAAGAAAATAGCGTGCAATGCTAATTTGTTGAATATTTCTCACATGAAAAATGTCTGGTTTAGAAATTTATTTCCTTTTTTTGTTTTGTTTTGTTAGAAGCTACGAGGGTTGTTCAAGAAGTCCTTAGAAAATCTAAGAGATGAAAGAGATGAAAATGGTTTGCTTTTAGTAAGCCGGTTACGGTTTCATTTCTATTGTCGATTTAAGCAAAGAATTTTTGTTTATGTAGAAAAATGGAAAAAAGCAAGTTTGAGCGGTGATTAAACACTTAAAGGCTTAACAATGAAAGAGATCAAAGCTGAGTTGGAAGTTCATGGGACATCTAATCCTGTGTTAGTAATTATTTACAATTAGGTAAATGAGTTTAAACGTGGCCGTACATCCACAAAAAATAAACATCGTTCCGGACGATGGGTGCCGCATTTGCTCTCAGTACAGAATAAAGGCAATCGTCTGGTCGACTCTGAGACTGTTTTGATGCTTTTCCGTCGCAATCCTGACGACTTTCTCCGTTCATATATAACTACAGACGAAACATGGATACAGTCAAAACAGTGGTTCTTAAAGACGAACGGATTCCGAAGAAGGTGAAATCGGCTGGCAAGGTGATGGCCTCAATTTGAGCACCGATTGAGCAAAGAAATCGTGAAAGGACGTCCTCATTTGGAAATTCCATCAACTCAATCCGCGGATGCACATCTGCGCAGTTTCGATGGCCGAAATTATGGAATTAAAGTTCGAATTAGTACACTATCCACCATATTCCCCGGATTTGGCCCTAGCAACTTCTTTTTATTTCAAAATTTGAAAAAATAGCTCGGCGGACAATGGTTCACGTCGAACGAGGAAGTTATAGCCCAAGCAGATGCCTATTTGAGGATCTTCCGAAATCCTATTTTTTGGAGGGCTTGAGGAAGCTGGAGCTAACTGAATTAGCCCGCAACTCATTTATAAGATGTACAGTGAATTTTTTAGGTAAGCAGAACTTTTGGTAAACAATATCTTTTCGTCGTAAATTTTTAACAAAACAAAGATTTTTTCTCATTTTTAACTCCATCTTGATTATCAAAATAGGCCAATCGTTTTGAAAATTTGCAAAACTCCGTAGCTTTCCATTCTGAACAACTTTTCTCAGTAACACTTTAGCCTATTGTGAAAGAAAAATGTACTTTTCCTGAAACGAAAACAGTGTAAAGGCCTACTTTAAACAATTGAAGACAAATTAAAAATAACTTTCAGACCAAGCAGGACTTATTAACTAACTACCCCAGGAACATATCATTTTTTAATACCGAAAATATAGTTTGCCAATAATTTTGACTTGTTTCAGTAATGCATTCTCGTACGTTGTTAAGTATACGTTCAAAAGACTGTTTATTATCATTATTATAAAATATTTAAGAAATCAGCTCTAAGGTAGTTAAATACGCAGTTATTGTGTCGCTTAACCATCGTGAATCAATGAATTTTCTGATTATACAGGCCTATAGTGATTTTCTTAGTTTTGTCGTACTACTAACCAAACCAGTTGTCGTTTGTAAGAATAATAATTTGATGGTTTACTAGAAATTGCCTTTATTTGAGAAGCATCGCTAATATGACAGTATTATTAAGTGAAATACCGCGGGGGATTCGTATATTCGGAATAATCGATAAACCAGGGAAATCCCTAAATGGGGAAAAATACTTGTATAATTCAGAGCTTCAAATAATCTACACTTAATCATTAAATAAAGGAATATTATCGTTATACAATGATTTAGTTTAATGCATAGCAGTTACATGATAAGTAAAATGTCCCGTTAAGATTACAAAAAATAAGCCTGATCTTTTTATTACATTCGCGATAAGTTTATCGTGAAAAGGTATTATTGACTTCATTAAAAACACGTAATAAAAGTGAATCACGGGGATCAGGACAAACCCTGGGCGCCGTATGTTATTTATGAGATTTGCGAGGAAGGTCTAACGCACTAGATTAAAGGAACAAGGAAAGCTCTATACTTTGGGATATCGATGGTGCGAGGGAAGCCCAAGAACCATACAGACATTTATTATGTTTGCTTATCCAAATATTGAGTCGACAATAAAACCGGTACCACAAGATGTTGACATCCCTATACCTGTGGCACCAAAAGTATTGCAACGTGTTAGTGAAGATGAGGAAGGTGACGAAACCTTAGCTAATGCGGAGACTGACGCTTTTTCCATTTTTAAATCAAAATATATCTCAGCTATTTTCACAAGAACAGCTGAATAACTTTGGGACTTTCTAGAGATCTCCCCGTAAAATTAGGATCTAGATTAAAACAAAAACACCTGATTGCTCCAAAAAAAAACACGCTTTATTAGGATTGTAATCGCGAAGGCGAATATTTTAAACGACATAGACCAATTATATATTGTAAAAATATGGACGACCTAATTATTTCGCTTGGTGCTTTTAAATATGGACCGGCTGATTAGAGACTACTCACAAAGAAGCCTGAAAGATGTTCTTTTACATTACGGCTATTCCAGTTGGTCATTCAACGATCTTGAGAGCAACCAATGTCACCATTTCGGGAAATTACACAGCCAGGAAATTTTTCGTGTAATTTACAGTCTCTCTGATAGTGCGGCAAATAGCACCATCTTGTCGAAAGAAAAGGTTGTTGAGGTCCATTTCTTCCAGAAAGGGCCATAAAATGTTAATCAACATTAACAGTTACTGCTTCTCCGTTACCATTTGAAAAAATATAAGGCCCAAGCATCTTGGGTCGAAAATCCACACCAAACGCTTAGTGGTTTCTTCACACCCTCTCGAGGATTTTCATGCTGCACCATGAAGCTTACAGTTTTCTAGATGACGCATATAATCAAATATAAACCTTCAAAGTGACAACGTTTGTAAATAATGCAAGTTCATCATCAGAAAAAAATCAGAGACACCAAATTGTCCAAGTTCAGTTAAAAATGTCAATAAGGTGTGAAAACGCCAGCGCATGTTATTGCTAAAATAGGCGACAGCATAAACGTTTGAGTTTGAAATTTGTTGGAATAGATGTAATAAGCAAGGCAGTCTTAATTATTACTTTTATTACTGCAATTCAACGATAATTATTTATAATTACATAATCTTAACCCAATATCATATTGACTATCTCGCCAATACTATCAATAATAGTTGTACCGGGCGTTGTGTAGATAGGTAACTCTGTCGTGATATTGTTAGGATCTACACTGGAACAATTGTACATTGTATTCACTTTAATCAGGTCGCCTTTACTAAATCCATTCCTCTGTCCTAACTTCGCATCCGCTTGCTTAAAATTATTAATTGTTAAACTCAATATTAAACGTATCACAGAAAGGTACAAAATTTTAGTAGAAATGTCTTTCGGGTGATGTCGCGTAGTTCTTTAGAACAGTTACAACACCAGCCTTTAGAAATCTTCTGAAGAAGCTGACAGCATGGTCAGCGAAACGTCAAGTAAAATTTTAACTACGCGACATCACCCGAAAGACATTTCTACTATGGATTACGGTTGTGAAAGCCTGCACTCAACTTTTGTACAAAATCTTACTTTGGGTTCAATAGTTGGCATTTTATTTTTACTAAACGCATATTTTGAGTAATGCATTACTGAACCATAATCGTATTCAACTCCAAAAGGTGTCGTGGTACCATTTTCCGATTTTGCAAAGTTATTTTCGCGTCCTAAAAATTGCAGATATATCAAAGGGTACTGAGTGATTAGATTTTGCGACAATATACCGGCGATTATATTTTCCCATAGAATTGTTACGTAATCGTCCCTGTCGCTCCTAGTTTGTTCGTGATGGAATCCCAAAGCATGCATTAGCTCATGTATAGGCGTCCCTAGAGTGGATAAACAACCTGGGCTTTGTAAATTTAGATCTTGCTCACCCCCAATTCGACCAACACTTGACCAACAGCCAGTCTTTGTATTTTTAATCCGAATATAGTCGGTGTCATTGGCGTTTTTCCTTCTAAATCTAGTTTTCAATAAAAAAAAAATATTGTCTTCATTAGATTTTATTACTTATTGCGTTACATTGAAACATAACAAATAAAAATTTCCACAGAAGTACCTTATACAGGTGTTTTTATGATACTGATCCATCGCATTGAAAATAGCCTTCAAATCGTTTTCTTTGTAAGGTCCTTTGATGACGTAAGGGACAACGCCATCCTTCCAACGGTAACTTAGATCGACCAAACCATTTTTTCCGCTGCCTTGGAATAATATATCTCCTTCCAAGTATTCTCCTAATTCTTCAGGGTTAACTTGGGAATTTTCATTCCATTCGGTAACTTTTTTGCCCGTTTCTTCGCTTGGTTCAATAAGATGAGCGTTTTCATAGCGCCCCAGATCAATTTCGTTCCGTTGTGAAGGGAATCCGTTAATTTGGTTTGCAAGAAAGGAACTTATCAGAAGTAATAACAACGTTAGGAACATTTTGGGAAGATCTATTCGACCGCCTATTGACGATGTTACGTTTAAACGGCTACTCCAAGAATTTTTGTTTATATACGGCACTTAGATTAACATACAGTAAAATATACATTATTTATTACGGCGTTTTGCTAAAATTCGTGTCAGATATGCGTTAAGTGTAACGTTTTAAATGGAATATATCGCAGATATGATAAGGTAATGATACGTTGTAAAATGTTTACCACTAACGTGGTATTAAATGCCTTTTTATTTGTAAATATACAGGATGTAGCTTGGAAAACTAGACACTAACACTTGCTCAAAAAGCGAAATATTCAAAAATATTACCAGTCAGATTTCTAGCTAAGCAGAACACGTCCAGAATCTAAAAAATAACCTTGGGGATTTAAATTTTAATAATCCGGCTCAGCTTTTTGGGTACAACTGCTTAGTTATAAAGTAAAAGCATAACATAATTGCGGATTTACCAAAATTTACTGAGCAGTGACAAAATTGCGAGATACTTTAGCGGCTTGTTTCTGGTAATAGAATGATTTTGTGAAGCCGACTCTTTCCTCATTTGCAGTCATGAAGTTGTGCAAGTGGCGCCTCGACTACTAAAATAATTACGGAATTATCCATGTTCAAATTCCATTAAAAAATTCATTCGTCAATTTTGGCTCATTTTTAAGAGACCGTATCCACAAAAGGGACACTTTGAAATTGAATTTTCTTGGTACCATTGAAAAGATGTCATGTTGTTTGACCAGGAAAAGCTTTTTTCATTTTTGAGGCTTCGACTTTAAGAGCAAAGAAACTTAGTTTTTGCTCATTTCAGAAATATACATGCTTTGCACGTCGTTAGTTAGTTCATGGTGGTTTTGACACTACAAGTGTCTAAGACTGGTATCCCCATTGGGGCCTTGTCTGATAACTAGGCAAGTTCTGCCACAGGTGGGTTCTCTTTTTACCACATATCACGAACTTGCCTTCTATTCATTCAGGATTTAGCCCCTGGGTGTTAAAAGAAGAAGAGACATGCTAATTTAAAATGTTGACAATTATGGTTTATTATAATCATGGTTTTTCTTATTTTGGGTTACTGATATTTGAGCGTTAAGGTATTGCCTAACTGGCAACGGCGGAGTTAAATAATGTACCTGTATGTATAGTTGCAGACATTTAAGGTAACTAATTTAACTCCACCTTTATTTTCAGCCAAGAGTTTCGGCTGTTGCTGTTATTTTCAAATAACAGCTATGAACAGTTATTTTTTTCGCATAAAAAGCGAAAAAACGATTTTTAAAATCCCCGTTATTTTGCAGCTTCAATGTAGCCTATTTTTTGTAAAAATAATTACCTCAACTTTGAGAATATCTCAAATATAACATAAAAAATGTCAAATTGAATCAAATTTTAAATATTAAATACAATATCTATAATTGTCAATTTATACAACAGTAAATAAAAAAGTATATTAAAATCCAACAGATCCTTTCCCAAAAATACACTCAACTAAGCACATCTTCTAACAGAATCAAGACATTGACCATTTCAGGTCTCCCTTTGGCTAACGTTGTTACGCATGCCTTTCCAATCTCGATCAAGCCTTGAAAATAAGGAATGTGAGCTTCAATTTTCTTATCCATCAGCTCTAAGACATCCCCTTCATGGCGTACTACATGATCCTTAAGAAATTTAAATTTCCTCCTATCAGAATAAGGTCCTAAACCAGTTGCTAGTTCAAAAAGCACAACTCCGAAGCTGTATGTGTCTACCTTCGTGGATAATTTGCTCCCTCTAAGGAATTCATCTGGAAGATATGGTCTTGTGCCGTGGATTCTGCTTACGGTTAGGTGGGTGAAGCCAATTTTAGGTCCTTCACGAGCTAGTCCAAAGTCACCAATTCTTGGCACATCGTTGTGATCTAAAAGTATGTTCGCAGATTTGATGTCACCATGGATAAGGGGTTTTTCGCCAATTGTGTGGAGATATTGTAGTCCCCTAAAAAACATTTAAAGGAGATTTTATATGCTGTATTGCAAAATTTACTCATATGTTTTTTAAGTTTTCAAAATAATTCAAAAACAATTAATGTTTTCCAATTGCTGCAGTTTTTTAGTTAAATGTAAAAACAATATGAGTTTTAACACACCATTAAATGAGTAGCTCGGTAATTCTACACATACCTAGCAGACCCAATAGCGATATCCAATCTTTTACGCCATTGTAAAGCTTTATTTGGATCAGCAACTCGTATTCTGCTATCCAGAGAACCTCCGGACATATATTGATAGACCAAACAAGGCTGCGGACCACCGATACTATAACTGCAACACAAATCGTTTAAAATTCTCTTAATTTTTAACTCTAACAATACCAACCCGTATAAAGGTAAGATATTATCATGTCGATACGCGTTTAAACAATGCAGCTCGGTTACCGATTGTTTCATTTGTTCAATATGAGATTCCCGACTATTTTCCTTCTGTTCTATTCTTTTAATAGCGACTTTAGTGCATTTCCATGTCCCTGATGAAAAGACTTGTTATAAAATAAAGAATTCCGATTGCTTTTTAAAAAGAGATACCTTTAAAAACGATTCCGAAACCTCCTTTTCCTAATATGTTACCACGATTCCAATTATCGGTAGATTTTTGGAGTTCTTCATACAGAATTTGTGGTATCGCGCCAGCTGATTCTGCGACACATGAAATATCGGATATTGCAGAAGCTCGCGATGTACCAACACGAACCTAAACATATTATTTGATGTGAAAAATACGGTTTAACATCAGAATTTACTTACTTGAGGTGAAACTGGTTTTAGTAACTTGTTGTTTGGTTCTCTAGTAATGTTATCGTCCTGAGTAGCATGGTTAACATCTTTTGGAGGAATCATGACCCGTAAAAGAGGTGGTGAAAGAAATGCTTGCACGTTTTTACTTTCTGCTACAGGCTTATTTTCGACTTTGTCTAAATTAACTTCAGGAATCTTATTGTTTTTCAATTGAAGATCGTTTTGCAACTGTAAATCTTGGAGTAGTCGATTTATGTTATGTTGAGCATGCTTAATTAGTTTATGGTAAGGTACTGGTACAAATTTTTTAATAATCATCATTCCTTGATAATGCTTCATCCGATTCAGTAGTATGAATAATTCTAAAACCGTGTGGTTCTGTTGTCCCCATAATGCTAGCAATTCGTCAGTTGGAGATTTACCCCGTAGAATTTCCTGCCGTAACAACTACCGTGATATTTTAACAATTAGATAATTCCATAAAATTCCGTAATACTTACATATATCGTATTGATATCATATTTCATATGTGTGCCGGCTAATTCCTCCCAAAGATTATTTTGATCTATTATAATACATAATTGGCGTCTTTCATAGTGTGGTAAGTGATAAATATACATATTTTCTTGTTCCATTTCACTTTTCTTCAACTTTTAACCTACGGTATCGTTTCATTAAGCTTATTATATTGATGATCTAAGAAACTTAACCTTAATTTCCACTTTCCTGCCATCAACATTTTTTGGGTTTTTCCAAGAACGTCATACGGTCTTTGCCAGTTTCGAGGACAGATTAAGCTGGACATGAATAAACTCACAAACGTTGTTATAAGACCCTTACGGAGGACCAAGTATTTAAAGCCAGTCTGCGTCGAATACATTTTAAATGGCAAACGAAAAACATGGACCACCCTTTATGTGCACAAAGGAACAAGCATTCTGCTGTTTAATTCCACGAGGAAAGTTATGATTTTCGTGAAGCAATTTAGACCCGTAATTTATTTGAATAAGATCCCAGAAGAAGATAGAATTGGGATAATAGACACGACGAAATACCCTGTAGACCTAGGGATGACCATTGAATTATGTGCAGGGATTTTAGATAAAAACAAGCCCGTAAAATTAATAGCCGCGGAAGAAATCGAAGAGGAATGTAATTATAAGGTGCCTGCAAGCGCATTAGAACGAATTATATGCTACAGATCGGAAGTATCGAGGCAAGGGACGGTACAAACTTTATTTTATTGCGAGGTTACTGATGAGATGAAAAAAAATTCGGTTAAATCAGAAGAAGAAATCGATATAGTTGAAATGACGATACCCGAAGCGAAGAAATTTATTTGCCAAAAAGACTGTAACACTACAGCTACATTACTGTACGCTATACAATGGTTTTTAATTAATAAATATAAAAATAATTACGTAGCAGTTTAATTCGCGCCTAAAATTGAATTTAAAATGGCCGCCAACTTAAAATACACCATACTTACCATATTGAATATAATTCTTCCTTTTCTAACTTATGCGATTTGCGATATGCACCTCGGTAACGTTTTTCCTTAACGATTATTGCTAGAATATAAAACCATGACTCAAACTACCTGTTGAATTAGTAGAATCCCGTAATAGAATTGCTGTGCGTTCACTAGTTGCAGTTTCGATGCTTTATTTTTGGGTGTAGTTTCTTTATTGTTTTAATAAAATGACCGAGGAAGAAGGTACCGATGCACCAAATTGGTTAAGAGAATTAGAAGCGAAACGTGAAAGGAGACTGAAAGCGAAGCTAGGACATGAGACTGGTGCAGGATCACCTTGTTTAAATTGCAAGAACGATTGTCCAGGTAAATTGCTCTTGAATTAAGCTTAATTTTAACAGTGGAACCATAAATTAACATGGTTACAATGGCTTTAACTTTAAATGGTTTTTGAAACCACAAACTTGCTTATTGTCTTCTAATAGAATGCAAGAGTTTCAAATATTCCTTAATTGCATGTTTTGAAATGATTCACGTTTTATATGTGACTCATAATTATTAAAAGTAAAAGTTATTAAATGATCGAATAATTCTTTGGAAATACTAATAATAATGAATCCAAATTAATATAAGTATCTACACTATGTTCCGAAAGTAATTGCCCAATTATTGGATTAGTGAATGAATAGAGACGCAGTTTGTTTAAATAAAAAGCGAGTACTTGTGTAAAGATTGTTTTGAAATTGTTTGTTTTGTATTTAAAAAATATTGACATTCCAAGTAAACAAGTAATAAAGATAACAATTAATATGGATAAAGGTATACAGTGTCCGCCAAAAAGGTCTGCACCATACGAGAACTTTTTTTATTTCTTTTCTTAAAAAAATCAGATGTATTTTCTAACTATTAGCATTTTCAGTTATGAAAATACTCCAAGAGCGTCTTTAAGTTTTCTACGCAAAATGATTTAATTTGTGAAAATAAACCGTATTAATAAAAAATTATTTTAAATTTCTCTTTTTTAAGACGAACCCTCGATTTTCAACCAAATATGTGGTCTGTCCTTTCTGAATCAATTCTTCTAGTTGAATTTATTAATCGTTGTTCAAGAATTCTTTCGTGTATTTTCAATATTGTAGTTAACTAAACAGCAGTAATACGTTCTAAAGATATGCGAAAAAAACTAAAATCCCCAATATACTTTTTTATTCAATTTTACAATTTTTATATTATATTTTGGATATTCTCAAAGTTGAGAAATTTGTTTTTTTTTTTTTTTTAATAAATTTCTCAACTTCGAGAATATCCAAAATATAATGTAACGTTTTTCTGCCTTTAAAAACGTTATCGGGGCTCAAAGACAAACAATTCAGGCGATATATTCAATATAAAATGGATTTATTCCACACTTAACGTCTGCCAACGTTAAAAATAAAAATCATTGTCAAACTTTTAAAAATAGCAAACTAGATAAATGAAATTCAACACTATTTACAAACTACCGTACGTAACAATAATATAAAAATTGTAAAATTGAATAAAAAAGTATATTGAAATCCAACAGATCCTATCCCAAAAATACACTTGGAACTTGGAAGCACATCTTCCAACCGAATCAAGACATTGATCATTTCAGGTCTCCCTTTGGCTAACATTGTTACGCTTGTCTTTCCAATCTCGATCAAGTCTTGAAAATAAGGAATGTGAGCTTCAATTTTCTTATCCATCAGCTCTAAGACATCCCCTTCGTGGCGTACTACATGATCCTTAAGAAATTTAATTTCGTCCTATCAGAATAAGGTCCTAAACCAATTGCTAGTTCAAAAAGTACAACTCCGAAGCTGTATGTAGCTGTAATTCGTGGATAATTTGCTCCCTCTAAGGAATTCATCTGGAAGATATGGTCTTGTGCCGTGGATTCTGCTTACGGTTAGGTGGGTGAAGCCAATTTTAGGTCCTTCACGAGCTAGCCCAAAGTCACCAATTCTTGGCATATCGTTGTGATCTAAAAGTATGTTCGCAGATTTGATGTCACCATGGATAAGGGCTTTTTCGCCAATTATATGGAAATATTGTAGTCCTCTAAAAATAATTAAGCGAGGTTTTATATGCTGTGTTGTTAAATTTACTCGCATATTTTTTTAAACATTCAAAATAATTCAGAAACATCAATTAGTGCTTTTCAATTGCTGCATTTTTATAGTTAAATGTGAAAACAATGTGATTATTATTAGAGATGACAAAGGCAAGTGAAATTATTATTTTTTTGTAGCAACTAGACAGACTCGTGTTTTGTCGACTCTCGGGGGAAACCAGTAGGCCACATGAATCTTTTCTTATGAGACGAATAGACACGAGTCTCTCTAATCGCTGCAGGAAAGTAATAATTTAACCTGCCTTTGTCATCTCTAGTTATTATAAATTTAAATTAATATAGGTACCTACACTATGTTCCAAAAGTAATGTAGGAAGGGAAATGGATTAGTGAATGAATATATTAATATGTTGATAAGCGCAAGTTTACATAAATAAAAAACGAGTACTTGTGTAAAGATAGTATTGTAATTGTTTGTTTTCTATTTAAAAAATATTAACATTCTATATAAACAAGTAATAAAGATAATTGACAATTAATACAGAAAAATGTATACAGTATCCGTCAAAAAGTCTGCACCATGTGTAAACTGATTTTTTTTGCTTTTCATAAAAAAATCAGAAATATTTTCTAACTTCTCTGCACAGTATGACTCCCACTATTAGCATTTTCAGGTACGAAAATACTCCAAGAGCGCCCTTAAGTTTTCTACACAAAATGATTTAATTTGGGAAAACAAACCATCTAATAAAAAATAACTTACATTTTCTCTTTTCCATAAAAATTAAACATTAAACCAAAAATTTCGTGTATTGCTTAAATGGTGCGTTAATTTTCTTGTTCAGCATAGATGTTAATTCGTCACCGACTATTTTTCAGGTTTGGATCTACATTTTTGGAGGAAAATTTGCAAAAACTGCAAGTGTGGGAAGGAAAGTCATGATGTTCAAGATGATGATATCTTTGGTTGGACGCAATTCCAATTACTTGGTAGCAAACCTGTGAAATCTAAAAAAGTCAGTAAGTATCTCAGAGTTCCTAAAAAAAATAATTTTTTGAAGATTCGGTAAAATAATACAGGGTAAGTCGCTTTGATTTAGGGAAAAACCACTTCAAGAAGTAAGTAGAATGAAAAGTCAACATTTTTCGAACGTAGATATTCGATTATATAAAGATCATTAAATTGCTTCCGGTTATTTCGGAAGTGGATGTTAACTTTCTTATCTTAAATAGAAGGTCTATTATTTTACCATAAATTTGGATTCCTCTTCAAGTTCTAATCCAATGTTGTATATAACTATCTTACTTTTTTGCAAGAATTTTTTTTAAAGAATTAGTTGCGGTAATATTGCCGTGGAAAATAATGTTAAAATATTAAATGTTACTATTCTATTTGTTGATAAAAAGAAATAATTTTCACATTGATTATTGATGAATTATATGATGTGTAAGCACTATTGTTGTGTAATAGCACTAATAAAGATTATTATTATTATTATTATGAAATTATAATGCGAACATCATAAGTTGACGACAACGATATAAAAATAATGATTCTTGAATACCGCACGGCATACCTCACACACGCAATAAAGGACGCAGAAGTTGCTCTTAGAGATAAGATCTTATTAAAACATAGATGATGGCAACCATTTAAATATCAAATTCAACATTTTCGAAATGAAGATCCCATTTTAAGGATAGTGCTTTGCGAAT
The DNA here is from genome assembly GCA_902654985.2 of Oryctes borbonicus. Classification (NCBI taxonomy): domain Eukaryota; kingdom Metazoa; phylum Arthropoda; class Insecta; order Coleoptera; family Scarabaeidae; genus Oryctes; species Oryctes borbonicus. The sequence continues at coordinate 434,691 of LR736933.1, forward strand.
GGTTCTTGACAAAATCTCAAGAAAACGCGGAATTATCAAACTTAATAATATGGATGGGTGAAGCTAAGTTTTCCAAAAACGGCTTATATAATAGACGCAACTGCGGGCAAAAATTCTAGTCTACTACGAGAACAATATTTTCAAGTATCTTGCAGTTTTAATGTTTTTGCGCGATATTTTTATAACGAAAATTTATCTGAGGAAGGGTACTTATAAACTTTGCGAAACGTAGCCAGGGAAGCGCCAAACCATTTCTCAAATGTGTGCACAGCCAACAACAACCAAAGAAACCATGTAAGACAGGGTTCGCCTTGCCTTCAATGGAATATGCCCGAACTTCGTTCGACGCGCCAGTAACCTAATATTTTACGCAAAGTGTATTTTTTTTACATTTTTTTTAGGATTTTTCCATAAAATTGAAAATTATACATACTCAAGGGGGTGCTATTTAAAAAAATCGACTTTTGCAAATTTTGTCGGTTCCAAATTTGATTTGTAAATTTAAACACCCTGTTTAATAATTTCAATTAATAATACTGACTTTCTGCATTACTTTAACGAAACAACTCTTCTATAACCAGCATAGTAAACCATATAATAAAAGAAGATAATTAAAGTTAATAGCGGAAACTGATATTTTTCGTTTGAAAAAATCGATTTTCTTGTTGTATACAACATTGTTGCAGAATTTCAGAGGAAAACCAAATAGCAAAATAATAGGCATTCCATTTAAAATAAGAAATTTTACGTCCACTTCTTGAAATACTTTTGCCCTAAGCTCAGAACTTTACACAACCGTATGATTTGCAATAATATAAGCAGAAAAACAAATAGCGTTCAATTCCAAGGAGATTACAAGGTCTTATCGAGTTCTTATCATTTTCATTGGTATTTACATATATACACGTAGCCAGCCCCATATATTCCACATGTTCAATCATCGTTTTTTTAACTGTATATTACTAATTCTTTCTGGAATCCATATGAAATGTTTATTTATGTGTATATGATAATTTTATGTATCTTATCAAATTATATAATATTTGCGGTTTTTTTTTACTTCCTAATTTGACTTGTAATATTCGACATATACCTCTTCTGATTCAGATAAACGCTTCTAAGAATTATTCAATTTATGTGTCATAAACGTACTATGCTTCAAAGGTTTTTTTCTAGTGAATTGTAAAATAATCTAAAAACTTCTCATATTGCACATAAGAAAATATGTTATGCTCTTATATGGTTTTATTGAAGTACTAATCAAGTTATAAATATAAATAATTTTCAGATAGACATGCATCGTAGCTATTATTTATCTTGGGTTTACGTTGAAGTTGATAAAAATATCCTTGTAAATAGGAATAATATTGCATTGTATTAAATATAAAAACTGTTGCAAGCATCCACTGATTAATTACTTTAGAGTGCTTTTGTAATAATACAATACGTACACTGCCGTTCAGAGAAGTTCGGTCGGTTGGTAAAAAACATGAAAAGGTTACAGAAACAAACGAAACTAAAAACAAAATGCAATTTTATTATATGTACGGGTAAAAAAGACAAAAATAAATAAATAAAAAGTTATTCTGGCCTAATGTAACATACTGAACATTATATTTTTTTTTTCATCGAAAAAACCTCCTTTGCTGTTAAACACCGCTCGAACTATTCTAGGCATTCTCTCGATAAGTTTTATTAAAACGGATTGTGGAATATTAATCCATTCATGTTGCAGAATATTCCGTAAATGTTCTTGTGAAGTTGGGCATATTTTTCGGATCCTCCTGTCCAGTTCATCCAACAACTCTATAGGGTTCAAATCTGGGCTTTGTGGGGGCCATGTCATTACTTTCAGGGTGTGCTGTTCTTCTTGCTCCTTTAGATAGTTCTTACACACTAATGCAGTGTGTTTTGGGTCGTTGTCATGCATGAATGTAAAGTTACAGCCTATTATACGCAATCCTGATGGCATTGCATGATTCTGGAGTATTGCAAAATAATTTTCCTTCCTCATTACACCCAGCACTCTGCATAAGTCTCCCGTCCCAGCAAAGGAGAAACATCCCCACACTAACACAGAACTACGCCCTTGCTTCACTGTAGGCACAATGCAGTTCGGGATCACTTTTCGGTTTTAGATCTTCGGACATAAACTCGTCGATTTTGCCCAAAAACCTCAAACTTTGACTCGTCACTCCAAAGCACGTGTTTCCAATCATCTAACGACCAATCCAGATGAGAACGAGCCCACTGTAGCCGTTTTGCTCTGTTGCCCCGGCGTAATAAGGGTTTTCGAATGGCAATGCGTCCATGAAGGTCCGCTTGTTGAAGTCGACGTTTTACCGAACTCGCCAAAATTGTGCTTCACGGCCGCGATTGACTTCGGCTGCTATTTGTGGCGCTGTTAATTTTCTATTGCGTTTGCTTAATAATACAATTCTCAAATCTTCAGCTTTTGTTGTTTTCCTAGATGCTCCAGGATGAACACGATTTTCTATAGTTCCAGTTGTCCGATATCGCTTTATGATGTCATTTACTGTTGAACTTCTCATATTTATTTTTTCAGCAATTTGTCGCCCCGTTTGAAGAAGGATATCTTCAAACAGTCTATCTAGACATCTAGTATTTAATTATAATTACAATCTTGGGGTTTAATAAAAAAAAAATTCTTGAAATCAATTTTAAATTTGAAAATACCAATTAAAGATTTCAAAACTAATCAAAATGGTTCCAAAATAATTTCAGAAACACCTTTACTTAACAAATTTTAGGTATTGATTCGCCAAATCGAGATAAAATTAAACTTCGTAAACTATTGAAGACTAACAAGGATTTAGAAGATTGTTATCAATTTTCATTGCACCATTACAATTGTAGAAAAACCAATAAATCAATTTTTTCTAGTTTTACCTGGTAAAAAAGAAGAAATCGAACTAGAATGGACACCAAAAGGTTCCAAAGATGCCGTAGAGAAGTACCTCAAGACATTGCCACCGGAACTACTTCCTGTAAAAGGATCAGCTGCTGCTCAAGAAAGAAAACAACTGCTACAGAAACAGATTCCAATCCACGACATCGATCCTACGCTTTGCGATTCGTTAACTGAAGATGAGGTGAAAAAGATGAGTGACTATGTGTCTCACATCAAAGAGAAGAGTGTTGGTGTTGGGCAAATTGTAACATTTAACTTAGGTAGAGGTTTTGGACCGAATTCCAACTTGTCAAAGGCGCAGATTCTTTCTGATAAGTTGAAAAAAGACGTACCCGTAACGGAGGACGTGTATTTGAAAAAACCTGATTCGGCCAGAAATTTGCAGTCAACAAAAGTAAGTCTTTGGCAAAATTTGTCTAAAATAATTTTGATGGGATGTTCTTTTTTAGTTACCAAATTTAAATCGCCTTAACTTGAATAACCGCCCACATTATTACCCAGAAAATGTGAAGAACCTTCCAGTATTTCGCCCTAACACCATCAGTAAGAAGGATGATGAAGTGTTCCCTGTTTATCCCAGCATCTTGGATAAAATTGTTCCTTTGGGATCAGGTGCTTTTAATGAAAAATTCTCAGCACCCAACCCATACACAAAATTACCGTTCACTCCAAATGTGATAGTCGAGAATAGTTTTCCAATAGGAGGCCCAAGACCAAGATATGCAACTTTACTAAGCCCAAACAATAGAACTATCGAAGATATCAACAGATTACCTGTCGGATTCAGGGAGAAAATGTGCGTCATAGCACCTAACGGTGAGAGAATCCATGTTGGAAGTAATAATAAGTACTATGAAGGTCCAAAAGGCGAAAAATTAGTGGAATCGCCTAATGGGGAGCGATTTTTTGTAAACCCAAGAGATGGAAGGTATGCTCTTGGCCCCCAAGGTGAAAAATTCTTGATTGGTACTGAAGGTGAAAAATATTACGCCGATCCTCAAGACGAAAGATTTGTAAGAGCACCAAATGGAGATAGATGTTTCGTACCAAAAGAAAAATTCCTTGTCGATCCTAATGGAGAAAGGTACCAGGTCGGTGGAAGTGAGTTATTCTTTGCAGAACCCGATAATGATCGATATCTAACTGGTCCAGATGGTCGAAGATATCTAGTTTCTCCAACCGGGCATCGATACGCTGTTGATCCTGAAGATGGTCGCTTAGTTTTAGATAATAAAGGTGAAAAAATTTTGATTGGCCCAAAAGGTGAAAAATATGCATTAGATCCTGAAGACAAAGGAGTGTTGATTGGTCCAAATGGAGAAAAATTCATCCTTCCAAAGGATAAGTATAAGACTTCCACAAATGGTGAACGATATTTAGATGGACCAAATGGTCAGAAGTATTTTGCAGATGCTAACAACGACAGGTAAATATATTGGAGTCAAATTTAATTTGATATTTTAACTCACTCCTTCGATATTTGTAGATTCTGTACTGGACCTCGAGGAGAACGTTATAGAGTTGATCCGAAAGGGAATATCCATAAAATTGACCCTGAAGATGCTCGGTATTGCACTGATCCATCAGGAAATAAATTCATTTTATCCCCAGACGGCGAAAAATTCTATCAAGACCCAAAAAACCCTAACTACGTCATTGGGTCGAAAGGGGAAAAGTACTATGTACCTCCAGATGAGTTTGTAAGTGGTCCAAATGGAGAAAGATTTCTACCAGGAGCAAAGGACATCAAATACCACGCGGACCCTATTCAAGATGGTCGTGCTATTGGACCAAATGGCGAAAAATATCTCTTAGGTCCAGATAATCAACTATTTGCAATTGATCCTAAAGATAAGAGGTACGCTAGAGATGGTCAAGGAAGGAAATTTGCTTTAGGACCAAACGGTGAGCTTTTCTTTGCCGATCCAGATGATGAAAGATATATCCTAGGAGCTGACAACCAAAAATATTTTTCACCAAGAGATTTCTTTAATACTGGGTTGGACGGGAGACGTTATATCAACGGACCAGATGGTAAAGAATATCGATCAGATCCAAGAGATGATCGGTACGCTTTAGATCCGAGAAATGAAAGATATTTGGTCGGCCCAGATGGAGGTTTATACCCATTAGACAAGAACGATGGTAGATTTGCGTTAACACCAAAAGGAGAAAAGTTTTTCTTCGATCCTGAAGGCAAACGATATTACCAAGATCCTCAAGATACAAATTGCGTCATTGGTCCTCGTGGGGAACAATATTATGTTCCTCCAGATAAATACAAAACAAATCCCGATGGTGAAAGATTTGTCATCAACAATAGGGGGGAAAAATGTATACCGGATCCATCAGATGACAATTATGCTATTGGACCTCGTGGGCAAAGATATTTCATTGGACCGCAAGGAGAAACCTATCCGGTAGATCCTCGGGATGGAAGATTTTTTAAAAATCAAGATGGAAGACCTTTCTTGATGGGCCCTAATGGAGAGAAGTACTTCCAAGATCCTGCTGATAAGAGATACGTTATTGGTCCAAATAATCAAAGGATACGCCTTCCTGAAGATAGATACATTACTGCGCCATCTGGAGAAAGGTAAGGTGTAATTGTACCTTTATGTTAAAAACTAACACGAATTTTCGTTTTATTTTACTTTTTTGATCTGTTTGCTAATAGTTAATTTATATTCAGTGAGATAGTAATAAGTACCTCTTGATTATTTATTTCATCTAAATCATTTCAGATACCTAAAAGACCCTCAAGGAAGAAAATTTGTTCCCCATTCAAAAGATGATCGTTTCCTCTTAGGACCCTGTGGTGAAAAGTATCAAATAAGTCCTGATGGTACCCTCTTCAAAGTTTCACCTGAAGATGGACGTTTTCTAGTTGACGACAAAAATAAGAAATTCATTCTAGGTCCTAACGGTGAAAAGTATTATGAACACCCGCAAGAAGGTAAAGTGATCGACCCTCAAGGACGTACTTTGGATATTCCTCGAGATAAATACCTTACCGGAGCGAATGGTGAGAGATTTTTATCTGGTCCCAATGGAGCCAAATACTATCCAGATCCTGTTGATGAAAAATATGCTGTTGGACCAACAGGCGAGAGGTATCTGGTAGATCCTCAAGGAATATTGTACCCTGTCGACTCTGAAGATGGCCGTTACGCTAAAGATTTCAATGGGGATCGGTTTGTTCTGGGACCGGATGGTAAAAAATACTACCCAGATCCATTCGATCCAAATTCCATCACAAGTCCAAGAGGGGACAAATACTTTCTCCCAAAAGATAAGTTTGTTACATCACCAATGGGTGAAAGGTATCTAAGAGGCCCTAACGGTGAAAAGTACGTCCCAGATCCAAGAAGTGATGACAGGGCTATAGGACCTGATGGTAAAGTGTATGATGTTTCCCCAATAGGAGAAATATTACCATTAGGTGCATTACAAAGCATATCTGATGACTTACCAACGCCCCCAGCACAGATCATCACACCAAACGGTGAGGTTTACTTGGAAGATCCTCAAGATGAGCGCCTGGTCCTCGCTCCTAATGGTGATAGATGCATCTTAGGTCCTAATGGTGAAAAATACACTCTAGATCCCAATGATGATAGATATGTGATAGGACCTGATGGTATAAGATACTATGTTCCTGATGACAAATACAAAACAGCACCTAACGGTGAAAGATATTTGGAGGGACCTAATGGGCAGAGGTATTCCTAAAATAGTCTGCTTTCTTTGCTCATGTAAATGCTTTCATTTTTCTTCTTCCAGATATTATGCAGATCCTCAAGATGATAGGTATTGCATCGATCCAAAAGGTCGTAAACATTTGGTAGGTCCAAATAAGGAACTGTATCCCGTTGATCCGAAGGACCCAAGATTTGCATTGACTTCAAATGGTGATAAATTCATAATGGGACCAAATGGGGAGAAATATTTTGCTGATCCCGCAGATAGTAAATGCGTTATAGGACCAACGGGTGAGAAGTATCTTATTGAAGGAGCACTTGAAGGTCAAAGTCCGCAGATGTCAAGGTAAATAACACACATTTGGATTATCTACATTAAAAGAATAAATCATTTTTATTTTAGGCCTTTATTGAAAAGTCGCGCAGATACTAAAGATCCACGCTTCCAAGTGGATGACCAAGGCAACAGATTCGTTCAAACACCTAACGGCGACAAATATTATGTCAATCCGGAAGATGATAACTTTGTCAAAGGTCCGGATGGGCGAAATTACATGCTACCTCCAAACGCGAAGTATATAGTATCACCTGATGCCCAAAAGAAGCCCATTCTCATGCCTGGAGAAGGGGCAGATCCAATCTCTGAAAGCAGATTCCCCAGTGGCCGCCACAGTGGCGAATTCGACCCTATAGCCATGATGAAGAACAGAACTCCGATTGATTTAAAACAATTGCCTTTAGGAACAACGGCTGATCTACTGAGGAGACCTATCGGTGTTGAAACGTTACCTAAAGGTACCACAGCAGAAAAAGGTAACCAGAATCTTTTTTATTGGTCGAGATTTATTTTTATAACTTTATCCTTCTTTAAGGTGTCCGAAATAAGTTAAGAGCAATCGCGCCAACTTCCTTAACAATTCCTGTAGATGTCCAAAATCCTACTAGAGTGAATATAGGGGCAATCGATGATATTACTTACGATATGCCGAATATCAAGACAGCTGAGCCGATTCTAAACGAACACTTCTACGATCCCCAAGACCTCGGGAATGTAGGCGAGATTGGCCAAATTAAATCTCCTACCTGTCACCGTTGCGGAAAGATCTTGGAAGAAAACTCGATTGTTGTTCACATTGAAAGAGCCAGCGCTATTTTCCACAGCGAATGCTTCCGTTGCTATGGTTGCAATCAAAACCTCGCCGATTTATTGTACTTCTACGATAACGATTCAGATCAGATCTATTGCGGAAGGGACTACGCTAAAATTCGGGGAATACCCCGATGCGCAGCTTGCGACGAGTTAATATTCACGAAAGAATATTGTTTGGCGGAGAACAATAACTTCCACATCAAACATTTCTGCTGTTTCCAATGCGATATTCCTTTGGTCAGTCAGAATTATTTAATGGAGGACTCGCAGCCGATGTGTTTACCATGCTATGACAATCTGAAAGCTAACATTTGCGTGACTTGCGAGCGGAAGATCGGACCCGAAGAAACGGGAGCACAGCTACAAGATATTCATTTCCATCACACGGATGAATGCTTCGTTTGTAAAACATGCCGGAAACCGTTATTTGGTGGTAAGTTGTTGATACGCGAAGGGCAGATGTACTGTTCTGTACCTTGTTATAATAGAGCTTAAAATTGCGAAGTAATGTCGGATAACAGAGGTATTTTTATTTCAAATTAATTGATTACATAACAGCTTCTGTGTAGGTAACATAGCTTATATGTCAAGAACCATTCAAATTTCAAAACTGCTCATGCGTATTTTCAAATTAACATTTACTTACTTGGGAAGCTGTTATAAAACATAGACTGATGTTTTTTAACTAATATATCCTATATTAAATGTAACGTGACTAAAACAGTGCCTGTTATGTGTGCCATTTCTATCTATATAAATACAAATATATAAACGAAATTCTAAAATATTTTTCTCTATATAATTATTTTGTGCAATCGCTGCAAATCAAAAAAAGAAACGATGCAATCAAAAGTATTTTTTTATATAGGCCAGATAAAACAAATATAAATTATTTTTTGTTATACACTTCTAGTCGTAGTAAGCTTGCGTTATATTATATATTTTTACATAATTAACAAATTGCTTGAATTTATATCGAATAATAATTTTGATGTCATTGTGATCGCGCCTTAAAGGTTATTCAATTACACAGTGCCTCCGAAAAGAAAATCCTAATACCTCAGATTAAATATTCTAATTACGAAAAATATTGATATTTTATATATACAATGCATATTATTGTTCGCTTTTATCAAAGATTATACCGAGATTCCTATAATTTTGTAATAGATTAGATTGTGTAATCCGAGATTTTATATAATGTAACAACTTTTTTTATGTCTACAAATATAATTATTATATACAAATCTATAAAATGACATGACAACTTATTCTTAGCATGAACATTTTGCACATTTTTATATACACATAAATATTTGATTTGCAATAGCGTTAGTATATAAGATTAAGTAGGTATTATATATATTGTGTTTTTTGTATGTATCGAAAATATATGGAGATGTTTTAATATCACGTGAATTTCATTTATTATAATGTACAAGGGTGCAGCGGGGTCCTTCTGCTGCACAATGTTAATTAAACACAACAAACTGAAATCGTTATGTGACGAACAGAAGCGAAGTATTAACTTGCATTAATAGAATTTCTTCCAAATTTTCTTGAAACTCATAATCAACGAAAAAACTCGCTTGATAATGTTTCACGGTATTTTGCTAAAACTCGATTTACATTTTGTCTTACGGTCAAGTTCGATTAAATGGTCCGGGACAAAACGCCCATCCCGAATTAATTATGTGTGGTGCGGAGTGTGCCGATACTTTTGTGTTGTTCGCCATGCTACGCCACAGTCCTTGCTATCATTATGATATGTACACTGCCGTTCAGTGAAGTTCGGTCATACAATAAAAATCTATTATATCACACTGTATACAATTATTAATACATAAAATTAGAAAAATATTAAGCATACGCTCTTTTCTAAGGGAGTTAAAGCCATAAATTATTATGTAAAGTAGAAATATTGCGACGACCACAATAAAGTCCCTTTTATTATCATTCCAAGAATTTCTCGGAAGTACCGATCTTTTGAAACGGGTCGTTTGGGGATTATTAACAAACAATACATTTAGGAAATATACCGCAGTATCACTCTTGTTTATTTATCACAGGCGTAAAGATATAAATTTGCTTCGTTTTCCTGTTAAACGTGTGTTAGTGTGCATCTGTCGTTTTTGCGTGAAAGTTTTAAGAAAATTTACTACAAAATGGCACGTGGCAAGCCTACCAGTGTAGAAAAACGTTCACGCTTTATTACGCTGTTTGAAGGATATTCGGGGCGACAAATTGCTGAAAAAATAAATATGAGAAGTTCAACAGTAAATGACATCATAAAGCGATATCGGACAACTGGAACTATAGAAAATCGTGTTCGTCTCGGAGCATCTAGGAAAACAACAAAAGCTGAAGATTTGAGAATTGTATTATTAAGCAAACGCAATAGAAAATTAACAGCGCCACAAATAGCAGCCGAAGTCAATCGTGGCCGTGAAGAACAAGTTTCGGCGAGTACGGTAAAACGTCGACTTCAACCAGCGGACTTTCATGGACGCATTGCCATTCGAAAACCCTTATTACGTCGGGACAACAGAGCAAAACGGCTACAGTGGGCCCGTTCTCATCTAGATTGGTCGTTAGATGATTGGAAACACGTGCTTTGGAGTGACGAGTCAAAGTTTGAGGTTTTTGGGCAAAATCGACGAGTTTATGTCCGAAGATCTAAAACCGAAAAGTGATCCCGAACTGCATCGTGCCTACAGCGAAGCAAGGGCGTAGTTCTGTGTTAGTGTGGGGATGTTTCTCCTTTGCTGGAACGGGAGATTTATGCAGAGTGCAGGGTGTAATGAGGAAGGAAAATTATTTTGCAATACTCCAGAATCATGCAATGCCATCAGGATTGCGTATAATAGGCCGTAACTTTACATTCATACATGAGAACGACCCAAAACACACTGCGTTAGTGTGTAAGAACTATCTAAAGGAGCAAGAACAGCACACCCTGAAAATAATAACATGGCCCCCACAAAGCCCAGATTTAAACCCGATAGAGTTGTTGTGGGATGAACTGGACGGGAGGATCCGAAAAATATTCCCAACTTCACAAGAACATTTACGGAATATTCTGCAACATGAATGGATTAATATTCCACAATCCATTTTAACAAAACATATCGAAAGAATGCCCAGAATAGTTCGAGCGGTGATTAACAGCAAAGGAGGTTTTTTCGATGAAAAAAAAATATAATGTTAAATATGTTATATTAGGCCAGAATAACTTTTTATTTACTTATTTTTGTCTTTTTTACCTGCACATACAATAAAATTGCATTTTGTTTTTAGTTTCGTTTGTTTCTGTAACCTTTTCATGTTTTTTACCAACCGACCGAATTCTCTGAACGGCAGTGTATATGTGAACAAAGAAGGAAAGAAAAAGACAAATCTTATATTTTGTTTTTTGTATTAACGTTATAAATTTAAATTATGTTTACTTTGAATTTTAAACGAACAAACGATATCTCTTGCTCTTCTTTCTTTATTCTCTGGATTTTTTGAAGAAACATCTGCATTTACAATAATTTTTTTATTTCAAACGGCAATAATAACTACAACGTATATCATCACAATAAATCATTTATTTACTATAAATATTTATATTTCTTATTTCGATATACTTTTTCTACTTACAATCTGCATATAGCACATTATCTATAACAATAATGTATCTATTTTAAAAGGTGATAAATACAATAATGGTAAAAAGAAACAATACTTGTTTTAAATAATTACATAACTAAAACATACAATTATACTGAACTGAATACTACACTACTCACTTATCGTACTTATCAAAAAAATTCATAATACGCATTAGAGGACATAAAAGTGCATAAAACAGAAAGGAATAGTTGAAAATTAATTATTGCCACATTATTTTTGTAAAATAAAATATTTAATGAAGCAATATTTAATCTTGAACCAGTTTTAAATGATCAAAAAGTAAATAAAAATTAAAGCAAATTTCATGATAATTCTCCTATAGGAGCACTTTCCAGCCACAAAGAATGTAAGAAATGATACAATGGATCGCTGACGGATACCTTATAAGGTGTCGGATTTAAATTTCTTTTAATGTCGGACCTAATTGCCATTAAAGAAGTTTTCACACTTTCCCGTACCTCCCTTAGCATTGGTAATTCTTGCTGAATTTTCCCATCTTTCCAAAATACCTTCAACATCGTTTCTACTTTCGATGGTATTACAAAGGCCCGTTTTGATTCCATAAAAGGATGTCGACATAGTACTTTTTGATTTTCAGTAGGAGGTGGTTCATCTGCATTTTGCATAAGGTCAATTAAAGCATCTCCGCTTTTGCTGTATAATCTAAATACATTTTTCCGACCTGGGATTACTACTTTGCTAACCTCTTGACTAAGTTTCATTTTAGGATGTCCGTTAACTTCAACCAATTTATATACACAACCAAGAGCGGGTTGCCGTTGACATGTTACTAGATGCGTCCCAATTGCGAAACAATCGATCTTATGATCTTGCTCGTTTAAGCTCAAGATGGTTTCTTCATTAATATCATTGGATGCCATTATAACTAACTTTGCGAACCATGGAATATTGTATTTATTTCCAATCTCGATAAAGTAACCTCTTGCAACTTTAGATAAATATGCTAAATCGCCGCTGTCAATTCGAATACCGACTGCAGCATATCCAAGATCATTTAACGCTAAAGCTACAGCACAGAAATTCACTAAACCGCTCCTTCTTACATCGTAAGTATCTACTAAAGCTATAAAACTATTCGGGAATGAGATGGCAAAAGCAACGTAAGCTGCTAATTCACCATTATTGACTTCGGAGATTATTACTTTGCAAAAAAGGGCTATGTCAACGCGATACCGCAATGCTAATTCTAAAAGATCGACTGGTTCTCCTCCGTTCTTAGGAACTAGATGTTTATTACCAACATCGCATATATCACCAAATGATGTTACAAAAGAATGTGCATGCGTACCTTTTACAGGAATACTATATAATTTTCCAGCTAATACATTGCTAGTTCCTTCAAATCCTCCCATATAGCTATATTTCGATGCCGATAATCCTCCGTCAGGGCCTTGTGCCCGTCTCAACCCAAATTCAACACACATAACTCCTCCGGCAGCTATTTTATAACGTGAGGCATTTGTAGCCATTAAACTAGCGAAGTTTACGAGATTTAAAAGAGTAGTTTCTAATAATTGTGCTACGATCAATGGTCCTTCAACTCTTAGTAATGGAATACTTGGAAAAGCAACGGAACCTTCGGGCAAAGCAAATACCGTAATATCATCAGCCGTTAAACCTTTTAGATATCTAAAGAATTCTTCCTCCACCGTATCTGGTAAAATTGTTTTTAGATACTGTATATCACTTTCAGTAAACCTGAATCTCTCCAGAAAATGTAGGCAATCTTCTAATCCGGCAAATATAGTGAATTCCCCTGAGAACGGATTCTTCCTGAAAAATAAGTCGAAAACAGCGTAGTCTCCAACTTTATTCGACTTCCAATAAGCGTAAGCCATAGTTATTTGATATAAATCTGTCAGAAGCGGTTGTACAATATTATTATCACATCGTCTTGAGTTTTCAATGGAAATAACACCGTGGTCATCCATTGCAACTATTTGTACTGGTTTATTTTGTTTCTCTCTTTTACTATCTTTTCCAGGCAAATGTCTAGGTTAATTGATTTTGTCTAATTAATATATAATATTAGTCTGGTCGTTCGTCAAAGTAATAAATATATTAGATGTATTTATCGAATGATCAGCATTTCGTTTTCATTAATTCATTAATCGTTTATGTACGATGTGCATAATTGACATGACTATTTCTGATTAAATATTTAATAAACGCTTACGTTAGAAAAATAACCATCATTGCGCCACATAAGTTTTCAAGCTTTTAAAAAGAGGTAAATTGTGACGTTCGATTTTGACAGATAATCAATAGAATGTTAATAGCGACATCTTTACGAAGTTAAGGGGGTTAATTTTGGGTAAAATAGTTACCTATAAATCGAAAAAAAAAAGTTTTAAATGATTTAAGGTAAATGTGATACATAAAATTAAATATACACTACCACTCATATATTTGGGGACGATTAAAAAATACAGTTTTTTTTTTAATTCGGATAAAAACAAAAAATTATTTGTAATTTAATTTACTTCTGTACATTGAGTATACTGTACAAAACTAAAATTATTCCAAAAAGAAATGTTGTACTAATTATAATTAGGTCTATACGGATTTTTTGTCTATATGTCCACCCTTTGACTTAATTACTGCGGTACATATTCGTGGCATTCTTAGAATTAAAGATTTCAAAAATGTTGCTGGGATCTCGGTCCATGCTTGCTGGAGCTTTCTCCATAAATCTTGTGAACTAGTCACTCCTTTTTGGCGAATCCTTCTGTCCAGTTCATCCCATATTAATTCGATAGGCGACGGGTCAGGAGATTGAGGTTGCCAAATCATTCTTTTTAAACGATCTTCCTCTTCCAGAGATGCTAGATAGTTTCTGCATATACGAGAAGAATGCTTAGGGTCGTTATCCTCTTGAAACGTAAAGTTTCGACCTCGTAATCGTTCCCCACTTGGTACAGCATTCTCTTGTAATATTTTGAGATGGTCCTCTTTACGAAGTATTCGCTGTATTCTTACTAAATCACCTACAGCTGTTCCCGCGAAACAGTCCCAAACCATTACGTTACCTCCACCGTGCTTCACTGTAGGTAAAATGCACTGTTCGCTAACTCTTTCACCAACCTATCGCCTAACAAACGTCCTCCGTTTGGAGCCAAATGTTTCAAATTTGGACTCATCTGTCCACAGCACGTTGCACCACTGTTCGAATGTCCAGTGTCTGTGTTCTTGTGCCCACTGCAATCTTTTTCTTTTATTTTAAACTTTCAAAAGCGGTTTTCTGGTAGCTACTCGTCCCATTAAGCCTGCCGCAATTAATCTTCGTTCCACGGTCAAATGCGAAATAGGATTTCTTCGTGAAACATTGACTTGTTGCGTTATTTCCGGAGCCGTTAGGAATCTGTTTCTTTTTGAAACAAGAACCATGAACTGATCCTCAGCAGCTGTTGTCTTCTTTTTGCGTCCAGTGCGTTTCTTATCAGCCAAAGAACCCGTTTCCGCCACCCGTTTTAATGTTGTAAATACACCATTTTTCGATATTTTTATTTTTTTTCGCAATAACTGCCATTGAGTATCCTTCATTACGTAAAGTAATAATAGCAGAACGCGTTTCGATGGAAATTTCTTTTCGTTTTGCCATTTCAGCACCACCCGTTTATTACGATAGTTAAATTTAAACTAAAACTATCAAGATCGATTTTATTTTAAATACAAGACGAAATCTGCTTTGTTTGTTGTACTAAGTGTTCTATGAATCTCATATTATTCCTTTGTGGAAATATTCGACAATATTTTCAAGTTTACGTTTATAACCCCATAAAAGGGATTAAGAGGAATTTTGCCAGAGGCTGCGGTAGAATATAAATGCGTTATAAATTTGATGGGATAGAAGAGAATACTGTTGTAAATTATGTTCGTACATATAGAAATGTATAACTCTTTCATATAAAACACAATCAATTGTCAATATTTCAATTTTGGTTATTTTTCGGAGTTTTTCTTATTCGTCCCCAAATATATGAACGGTAGTGTAGGTGAATGTGCGGGTGATTAATTTTTGTAGGAAAATAAAATTTTACCGTAAAATACAGCTTCTCCCATGGGAGTAGCTAGAGGAAGGATGTGGGGGGACAATGCCCCCCCCCTCTAAATCTCTGAAATAATTTCACTTTCGTTTCTTATTGCCGGTCATACAGAAGTCTTCAAACTTTAATTGGCCCTTCCTTGATTAAATTCTGGCTACACCCATTATTTCTCCCAAATTCATGGGCCATTGTGGGAATTTCGTTTATTATGAATAGAATAGAAATAGAGTGTAAATTAAAGCTAGAAAAAGTAGATTTTGATCCAACAACATCAATAACTTGTGAAAATAATCTTATACGTTGCAGTAAAGTGAGGATGTTCTCTAAGATATCTTAATCTGATGTCAAACATTGTTTTTTTTATTGAAACTATACATGCTCCGGGTTTGAACCGTGTCATGTCGTATTCTTAAAATAAAAACTCGACGTTTCGCCTACAATCGTATGGGGCTTCTTCAGGAGAGAGAAAAGTGATAGGCAACAGCACGGTAACTCAACGTGTAAATCACGCCAGAGGTGGGAAGCAGTTGATCATGATAGCTCGCCATGTGAACCATGCCAGAGGCGAAAATCAACTGCGGGAATACTCAACGTTGATTGTTTGGACCTTGTTCCTCCTTCCTCCAGTATCATTACCTTCGTAATCTTTCTGGGGTCTTTTCTCCTGGGTGTGTGGGCTTCGTCTTAGACTCCTTACTCCGCTGCGCTCCAAAAAAAGAAAGATATGCATTAATATGCTGCATTCATTGTGAATTATGATACTTATACCAGCCTAGTGAGGTTGTCATAGGCGGCCTTATGCCTCGCTCCTGAAGGGGTTCTTTGGACGGTGGCGTTTTTCATGGCGGGGTTCGCGTTCGTTCGCATCTCCTCGAAGAAGTTTTTATTGATCCTTCCCAAAGAATTCCCGCAGCTCCTATGTCTCTCTTAGGTATGTCAGTGTGGCCAGTGAAGTGCGTGGGAATACGTGTAGTACTAATCGCAAGCAGGTAATGTAAATGGGTGCCGCCGTGACCCAGATGGGACTGGCATGGGTAAGGATCGAGCCTATGTGTGATATACAACATGACACCTGTTTGAGAGTGCAGGCGGGAGTTGGACTTGACTGTATCAAGCGCCCTTCTGAGATGCGCAATTCAACGATCATTCCAAGATACTCGATCTGGTTATCCCAGTCGCTTCTAACTTTGATCTTGGAAAGCGGATTGCGGTGTTTCCAGGCAAATGCAATCACTTGCGTCTTCTTGGGATGGACCGTGAGTCTCTGATCGTCGAAGAAGTTAGAGATTTTGGTCAAATGTAAAGCATAAGTTTGATCGCCAACTCGGCGTTCCGGGATGTTGCCACGGGATACGAGAATGCCGGTAGTGGGCGGGATTTCTCGAGTTTCAAAACCAGCCTGTTTTCATTACATCAGCGAGGACTCTAGTATATGTCGTCATCAGTGACCACAGGTCACAAATGCTGGGATATTAATTGATAAATCGTTATATAAAAATTACGAATAATGGTGGCCGCACAATAGGACCCTGTGGTATCCCTGAGACAACACCAGCGATACCCGAAGCATGGTGCGCAACGAAGTTTGAGCGAGAGAGAACATTTTTTAAATACTTTTGATAGAATAGGAAGTAGTGAAATTGGTCTGTAATTGACGCTACCAATGTGATAAATTTTCAGGACCAGTTCCTCCTGAAAAATTTTGCAGAAATAAAATAACCGGCGTTTTGTCCGACAAAATTTCTTAATTCACAGCTCCTGAGCGGGGGTTTACAAAGATATTTATATTTAAAAAATAATTATTGGAAATGGCGACGAGGAGAGGGAGTATTTGCTATTTTTTGCAATCAACTTCTCCGTGAATAACGCGACAGAATTATTAATAGCATAATCATCCTCGCGCAAGATGCATGTCACGTCTACGGTAACAACGGTGCCCGTTTAAAATTACCAAAACGATGAATAAATAAGTTGACATGCGCGCTTAACCACAAGGCAACCCTTACCGAACGAATACGACAAGCTTGAATCGATAAAGCTACCACCGACCCCGACAGAACATGTCCTGCAATATCGCGGCGGTTCAATCGAAAAGCAAAAATTGCCATCGCCAATCATGACCAATAGTTAAGTGTCATTCGCGAGATTCCTAAAAGTGACCGCTTCTAATCGATTCGATAGTCGGGAGAGATGTATTTGAGGATACTCGTTCTGTTAGTGATGTCGCGGTGTTCATATTTTCAAAAGCCCAACACGGATAATAAGAGACACGACGTCTACATAGCGGGCTTTTTCCCCTTCGGGAAAGGTGTCGAGAATGCTGATACTGGTGGGTTAATCGCTAATTTGAAGTTCTGCTTGTTCCTTCAATAATTTCTGATACGCTTAACCGTCCGAAATTATCATCCATAATTAAGAAAAAAAAAACATGAATTTACGATATTGTAACGTTTTCAAGGAAAAGAATGGTTTTGCCAGATAATCCTTGAAATTCAACCCAATTTGTTATCCCCTTTATTCGTTTTTCCCATATTTTCATGATGAATTGTGATCCTAAAAATCTATTTTTTTTTTCCACAATTTTAAAAGTTAAATTGAAATAATCATTGCTATGTATTTTTTTCTTTTCCTTTAAAGGACGTGGAGTGATGCCGAGCGTTAAATTAGCCTTAGATCACGTTAATGAACACACGTCTGTCTTGAGAAATTATAGACTTCACATGTGGTGGAATGATACCATGGTAAGTGCTAAAATTAACGATTTCACGTACTAAAATCCGAAAAAGCAAAAGAATATTTAAATTTTTAAACTAATAAAGATAGGAAAAAAATATTTAGAGAATATTTGAGGTTTAGAATCGAATTACGTGTCATCGCTGAAAAAAATTAAATCAATTAAATTAACAAATTCGGGGATTTTAACGCATTAATTTTAATAATACCCAAAATCTTACTCTTTTGCTATATTAAATTTTATCGTTGTAGCTTTAATATAACAATTCTTACCGGCACCTCCACCAAAAATATTTTTTTTAAAAAAAAAAACAATTTTGTTCCCTCCGGTTCTGTATAATTATTATTATTTACTACAATGTATTTTGTGCGTTAAAAGTAATATTAATAAAGAATTTAAAGCCATTTCAAGCGCAGCTAAGCAGCTGTTTGAAGGTGTTTAATGTAACAATTTTACTGAATAAAAGAATATTTTATCGGGGGATCTATGTGATTATTTGGTCGGGAAGACAGTTGCGGCGGATTTTGGTTGAAAAAAAAGTCCGTTCTCTGATTTCCCAACCGAAAAATCGCTAATATTCATCAGAAAAATGCAAAATCGCTTTATTTCAAAAATAAGAAAGTTATTCTTTTATCCGCAGCTTCTATGATTGCTATTAATATATTTTTGCTTATAATAATTATTTTTAACGTTAAGTTAACTATGTATTTGTCAAAATATGCGAATAAAATAATTTACTTTCATTTACATGAATTGATTAAACACTTTCCATCTCGTTAGGCGCCTAAAAATAGGTCCCCTTCGAGCTAGAATAACATATGTTCCACGTTTTACATTTGTCACTTTTACAATCTTGATAACGTATAATTTCTTGACATGCAAACAAGATATTTTTAGGCTTGAATACGTAAAACAATCAAATCCGGTTATAGCTACAAAATAACTAAATTGTTTATATAAATTATTGTCACAATTAAAGCAATTTTTAATCTTTGATAATTTTTTTTGTTTCTGTTTGTGGTAAAATAGTGCAACGCTGCCGTCGGCGTCAAGGCGTTCTTTGACATGATGCACAGCGGTCCCCATAAGCTCATGTTGTTTGGAGCTGCATGTACCCATGTCACCGATCCCATTGCTAAAGCTTCCAAGCATTGGCACTTGACGCAGGTGAAGATTTAAAAAAGTAAATAAAAAAATTACTTAGTTGAAGATATTTTTTTCTTCGCAGCTATCATATGCTGACACGCATCCGATGTTTACCAAGAAGAATTTTCCGAATTTCTTCAGGATAGTGCCATCTGATGTTGCGTTTAACGCTCCAAGACTGTCTTTGCTCAAGGAGTTCAACTGGACCAGAGTCGGGACGATTTATCAAAATGAACCGAGATATTCATTAGCCCACAATAGGTATGGACGTTTCTTGGTCAATTTTCTTATGTAAGGATCATATTTGTCTTTGTAGACTGGTAGCCGAATTGGATACTCTGGGATATCTAGTGGTTGAAACGCAAAGTTTCACTAACGAGGTCCATACAGCTTTGACGAAATTGAAAAACGAAGATACTAGAGTGATATTAGGTGAGAATTATTTCAAATTTGAATAATTGTAAGTATTTAGTAATTCTCATAAGGTTTGCATCAAATGGCATCATTAATTTGCGGTTATCTCAAGTATTTTGGTATTTTCAAAATTTCCAAAAATTATTGGTTTAAAGTTGAGTCAATGGTAAACTGTGATCAAGACACCATGATATAACTTGATTATTTTTCTTAGAGTTTTCACATTTTTCCCTTGGTCCGATGATTTCTAAAATAATAATATAAATACGTAATTTTTGGCTAAATTTTTAAATGATTTTAGGTAATTTCAACGAATACTACGCCAGGGAAATATTTTGCGAAGCTTACAGATTAGAAATGTACGGTAGACGGTACCAATGGATCATCATGGGAACCTACTCGTCAGAATGGTGGAAAAAGACACATCAAGAAGTAAATTGCACCATAGACGAAATAGAATCAGCTTTGGAACAGACCATACTCACAGATCTGCTACCCCTATCAACTAGTGGCGAAATCACGATATCAGGAATTGTAAAATTATAAAAATTAATTATTTTTTATTCATTAATTCGCGTCTTCTTACAGACTGCTGAGGAGTATCTTGCCGAATACAATTCCAGAAGAGGCAGCGAATATTCCAGATTCCACGGTTACACCTACGATGGGATTTGGGCGGTCGCCTTGGCCATACAAAATGTGGCTCATGAGATAAAAATTATAAGGAAAAATGAGACCGTTACGAATTTCAAGTACAGAGATCCTTTATGGGAATTGCTGTTCCTAAAAGCTTTAAGCAATACGAGTTTTGAAGGTATCCCGCTATGATTCTTCTATTTCGGAGGTTCTTAAAAGAATCCTTACAGGTGTAACTGGACCAGTTAGATTTTACGATAATGAGAGGAAAGCAAGCATACTACTTAAACAATTTCAAACCGGATATGAAGTAAAAGTTGGGGAATACAACGCTGCTACGCAACATTTGGATTTGACGCTAGGTGATCCCTTGTATTGGATTGGAAAGTAAGTTATAGCTAATTAATCTGGCAAAACTACCTTCACGTGATATATCTTGAAAGGTATCCACCAAAAGACAGAACTTTGCTTCAAATCGAGCACACGAGAGTCAACAAGACTGTATACGCCATCTTAGCATCGCTGGCAGTCTGCGGGATCATAATGGCGGCTGTTTTCTTGGCCTTTAATATAAAATACAGGAATCAGCGGTATATCAAGATGTCCAGTCCACAACTGAACAATTTGATCATCATTGGTTGTATGCTCACTTACACCAGTATAGTTTTCCTGGGTTTAGACTCAGGATTATCAAGTATAGGTAAATTAAAATCCCTTGTATCCAAATAAACATATTAGCCGTTCGATTTTCATGGTTCAAAATGCAGATGCCTTCCCATACATTTGCACTGCAAGGGCTTGGACCTTGATGGCAGGATTTTCTTTGGCCTTTGGCGCGATGTTCAGCAAAACTTGGAGAGTACATTCAATTTTTACCGATGTAAAATTAAATAAGAAGGTTATCAAAGATTATCAGCTCTTCATGGTCGTTGGGGTGCTCCTTTTTATTGATTTGGTAATCATGACAACGTGGCAAGTTGCAGATCCGTTCTACAGGGCGACTAAGCAGTTGGAACCTTATGTAAGTTAATATGTTCGGTTTAATTGAGTGTGTTTAGCAAGATTGTTGATTTGGCTAATGTTTGCAGCCACATCCTTCCAGTGAAGATATTTTTATTATACCAGAAAATGAATACTGCGCGTCTAACAGGATGACAATCTTTATTGGATCAATATACGCTTATAAGGGCTTATTAATGGTAAATAAAGGCTCTCTGTTTATATTTTTTTCATTTAGAGAGAATATTTTTCTCTTTCTAGATATTTGGAGCGTTTTTAGCTTGGGAAACTAGACATGTATCCATTCCAGCTCTAAACGATAGTCGCCATGTTGGATTATCAGTCTATAATGTTGCCATAATGTGTATCTGTGGGGCAGCTGTTGCTTTGGTGCTGGTGGATCATCAAGATGCCATGTTTCTAATCATAGGTGAGCTTTTCGAAGACTTTCGCTTGAAAACAGTCCAAAGACGATTTAAAATTCTAGGTGTTTTTGTGATATTCTGCACTACGGCCACATTATGGCTGGTGTTCGTTCCAAAAATCGTAGAATTAAAGCGGAATCCTGGCGGATCCATTGATAAGCGTTTCAGGCCAACCCTACGACCTGCTTCGAAGACTAGAAGAGATTCCAGCGTATCGGAATTGGAATCCAAGATGAAGGAGGTGAAAGCAGTCAATTCGAAGTTCAGAAAGACCCTCTTGGAAAAGGAATCCGAATTGCAGGTTGAGATAAAACAATACAACGGTAACCGTTTGGCTACAACTGTTTTTATTCCCTTCTTTTTTCCTGTTTAAATAGAATCTCATTAGAAGATTGGGAAATGAAGCTAGGGAACTACTCGATTCTAGGACCGATTCCACCAGCGATACCAACAGGTTACTAGTGCCACATCTGAAGAAGGAGGCACCTTCGGGGACCGAAACCAGCGATATCACTTCATTATGTAGTTTTAGTTCGCAAGACTTTACCTCATTACATCACTCTGATAGCCAAAAGTAAGCTAAGCTACTGGTTTTAAGTTAAAATAACTCAATTTATTTGACGTAGGAAAAAATCGCAATCACTTGAATCGCCAAACCTGGAAAAACCTCAACCGCCCAAAATAGAACTACCAGAAGAGGCTAAACCGATTCAAAACGGTAACGTTGCAATTCAACCACCTCCGCCGCCTGTAGAAATCATCAAACCACCAGAAACGATATGCAACGGTACTCCGATTCCTAAAGAAAACTCTTTATTAGAAGAAACGCCTAAGCATACCGTTAGATTACCGAAACTAGTAGAACCGATCTTACAACCGCAAAAAGTAGAAGAGAAGAAGCAGCAGGTACCCGTTCCGCAACCGGATGTGCAAGAACGCACCGCTCCTCAAACTCAAATGAAAAGGAGGTGTAGCTTGAAGAACGAAGGCCACGAACACGAAGATGGCGTCGGTCACAGGAGAGTTAGTGTTCCGGTAAATAGGGCAACCCCCAAGAAGAGGAACGAGTGTGGTACCCACGTGGTGGCTAAAAGTGAATTATGGGATACAGGAAGCCAGCATAGGTGTCCGAAAGCGCATCAAAAAACTAGTAGGACTAGTGTAAATCAAGAAGAAGGTAATTAATAAAGATCTTTAGCTAATCTTCAACAGAAACATTACATATCTCGATTAAATATTACGCTTGATCTATAATGATAACAAGGACTGTGGCGTAGTATGAAAAACAACACATAAATATCGGCTTGATGAGGACCATTCGTGTCCTCGAACCGGAATAATTAATTAAACTTGTGTGATGCGGGGGTTGCCGATATTTATGTGTTGTTTGCCATTCCTTGATCTATTCACTTTGCTTAAGCTCCGTGGGTTAATTCCTGACTACGTGTTTCTTTTTAATAAGTTCAATTCAGCTTCAGTTCCTTTTTAACCGCTTTTTAACTTCCTTTTTCTGTCCTTTGAAAGCAATGTATCCATTTTTTATACATTTTTTTCATTTAAGCATAACATCACCTTAGGTAACGGTAATTTCCAATCATTATCCAGCTTCTTGCTTATTTCTTAACTTATTTTATTATTGTCTCTATCAAAACTCATGTTAATGTGCTATCTTCCTGTTTTAACTTGCAAACAAAATGTATGTTTGACTGCGTTTAAAGAACATGTCGTACTTTGAGCTGTATTAGAGAGAAATAAACATTCTTCCCAAAAAAACCCTGAAAAATCCAAAGAAAGAGCTATCGAGCTGTAATATTTGCCTTTGAACCAATTCCTTACCATGTGTTACCTTTCATAAATCGTTTTAAATAACTTTTATCATTTTGGAGCAATCCTTCTTCATTTTAAGTGAAAGATCACCTTTATACAGCTTCTTGCTTATTTATTCACGTCCCTCCCTTTTGGCGGTTGTGCTACTAACTTTCCTGTTTTGAATTTGAAACAAAATCAAGTTCTATTAATTACACTACTTACGATATACGTTCGACTGCATCTTAGCTGAAGAAAATGTCATGCATCGATCTGTATCAGAGAGAAACAAACATCCTTCCCAAAAACGCGAGAAAAGCCCAAAGAAAGAGCCACCCAACATCTGCAATCAGCAATGCAACAAACTGGGTTACTTCCATCAATCCACTCCCAACGTGGCGGCCATCAAGGGTGCCCGCACCCTTCCCACGGCCATCAAGAAGGAGAAATCGATGTACAACGCCACCAGCGAAAGCGAACTCCTCGACAGGGAGATACTGCCAATTTTCCAGAAACTGCTGACGGAAAGGAACAAATCCCAACACAACATAGACTATTCGTTCGGCCGGTCGTGTCCTAATATCTCGATAAAGTGCGATATAGTCGAATATCTTTAGTCTATCGTAGTCGTTCTGGTTAGGTTGATGGACTAAAACGAGCCTACTACGATGTACTTTTTAAATTTGTTCAAAAAAACGCGCGAAAATTTAAATTTTGGACGTTTGTTTTGTTTTTAGATGGTTTATTCGATGTTTTAGATAGTGGAATTTAATTTTAATGTCGTTGAATGTTTACCAATTTTATAATAAGAAGGTTATTTAAATGTTAATGGAGGGGCAGATATGTAGAGGATAAAAATAAATGTGGACAAGAAGTAAGAACATTTTGGGGCGTCAAAAGCGATTTTTATTTAGAATAAATAAAAAAGAAAAATAGGAAATTGTTATTACTACTTACTAAATATATTTATAATTATAATTTTACATATCACTTGCTAAAATAGTTCAGTTTCAAAGAATGCAATCTTCTGAAATGATAATGAAAATGTTTTCCATTTTGTAACCAACTTTTTGTTTCACACGGTATGTACACATATCTCAAAAGTGAATTAGGAATATAAATCTTTGATAGAGTAAATTCTTGTTGACGTCTTAAAATTCCAGATAAAGATATTCTTAGATTTTAACGAAGCTTCGAGCGTCCATAGTCCAATAATGACAACAAGGACTGTGGCATAGTATGGTGAACAACACAAAAGTATCGGTAACCTTTGCACCACAAGGTTTAATTAATCAATCCGGAACGGCCGTTTCGAGCCGTATCCTCGAAACAGCCGCCAAGATTGGTTACTTCAACAGAAAAAGCTGTACCACTCCATTTAAAAAATTAATTCGTATTTATTACGAATTATGGTTATATTATAAAAAAATAATAATACAAGCATAGATAATCATTTTATATTCAGCTTGTACGAACGATATAGATATCACTTTCTTACCAACGATAATATAAGAAAAAAAAAATTCGTCAATTTTATAATACAAATTAAAAAAAAAAAAACGCGTCTATTGAATGTCAATTACTGCATGTAATGTAGGTGATGTATTCATATCAAGTTATAAGCGAATTACGTAATTCCAAACATGACCGTCGTTCTAGAGATGAATTAATACAATCCTACATTATGAACGTACCTCGTATATTTAAAAAGTTATTATACGAGGTGTGTTTGTATAATTAAATTAAGAGAAGTTATTTAGATAGATTCATGTAATTAAACAAATTAAAATAAAACAGTTTGTTCAATTTAATTTTTATAACCCGCGTTATTTCCTTTTATAAATTGAATTGAACAGACTTCTAAGTATTTCAACTCATCTTTACTGTTCTATTGTAGGATTCAAAATTATCGCTTTTTTAAAGACATAACGCCCAATTAAAAAAATATATAATAAACAAATTGTTTTTGAACAAATTTAAAACCTTCTACTAAACTTTACAGAAACGTGATCGTTTGTGAATAAAAGCAAGACGTATACATGTAATAAAGTCAACGTGGAATATTTCATTAAAATTCATTAAATTCTTTTTTTTTTTTTTTTTTTTAAGGGGGAGATCATTAAGTGAAAACGGTTGTGTTAAAGTTCTAGTCAATGTTGTAATATATAAAATTCTTAAATTTTAGACTATCATCAATTCTCTCAATCTAAACGAAATTATACATAAGAATAAGTAGAAAACATGATGCATACATGAATGAATGATTTAAAAAAACGAAAATAAATAAAAATATATATCATCCACACATTATGGGTTGTCTTTTATTTCTTCGAGCCTACTTAGTTTTGAGAAAGTAAAAATTACTAAAAATTAAAAAATTATACGCAAGTATAGTTAACAATAATAAAATTTAAAGTTTCATAATGCCGGTTTATTTTTATTTTTTAAATAATAATCGATTTACGTTTCGGAATCTTGTCTTATTCCTTTCTCAAAATGTTTATTAAAAAAAATTGTCAATTACCTCAAAAACTAAGGAAAAAAGATATATGTAGGCAATGTTGAAGATAGTTGCCATTCACAAATGCAATAATGTACAGGTGTTTCATTTAAAAAAACAAACTTGTATATTAGATGCTTGCATTGCATCGAATTGATATTTTGCAAAACCCCTCAACGCATATTTTTTTAGTAGAAAAGTATTTGTTTAAATTGCTTTGGAAAAAAATTACCTTCCACCCATGTACTATAATTGCTTTAAAAAGAGCAAAGAAAGAATAGTAAATATAACAAAAATTTAACTACGTGGTTTAACTTAGTTATATTTATGAGCTATGAGGTAATCCACGTAATAAGTAATTACATATTTGTCTTTTATTGCCGATATTATCGGAATAAATCCCTTGTATACATATGTCATCAATAGAGCGGGTCATTTTTATCTACACGCCAGGACAGTATTAAGTTTCATATATTACTGTATTACTCATCAGGGTTTAACGCAAGTATATATCGGGAAAGAGTAATGAAAATTAATTTATTTATTTAATTATAAATATTAAGTAAATATAACTCACTCACCTTATCTACGAAGCACAAATAGAATAATATTTATAAATAGGTAATTGATCAGGTGCGTTACCCTCAATTTGTATTAATCTGGTAAAATTACAATCTTTGTTTATAACTTCCTGGAATTTTTCTACAACACTAATAGCTGCAGCTTCGTCGGAATTGAATCGTAAAACTACAAATTTTATTTATATAATAAAAAGCTACCTTCAACCATGATCCCCAAACATCTGAGGATCGGCTCTGGTGATTCGGGAATACCGTGGCACCGTCTATGAAAGTTCTCCAATTCGTTTGGGAGATCTCAAAAACACTTTTTTAGTGTTTGAAATGAATGCATCCATCTCTGGATAACATTTGCGAATCGTTGTACAATTTTTTTTCGATCTCTCGTTTCGTCCACGCTTAACCGCAGCCGTTTATCTTTATCTACGGCTTTGATGTTTTTTCGTACAGATGGTAGATACCTCCAGAAGTCGTCCAGTAGGCAAAGTTGCAACCCAGAGTCGAGAAAGATGGACAGTAAATCCAACATAAATTGCTCTCTCGATGCCACGCCACTTTTTCGATTTGTGTCTTGTATGCTATTGACATGCTTTGTACAGTCGTATTTGTGCCAGCAGAATAACGATTTTTTTGCAAACTTTACCATCACCATCATAATATAAACTCGGAAATTCGCCGATATATTTTTTTTAATTTTCAAACGATGGTTGCCTTTTGCGTTTCTCTACGCGCGATATACTGTGAAAACAAACGACGTCCAAATAACTCGCGTGAAAACCCAAAATGAATAAATACAAAACGTGATTCCTTCGATTTTTGCGTTGAGCGTGTTGTTGAGAACTGGATACGGTCCCGATATACACACACGCTTATATTTGCAGATTATCTAAGTTTGTACAAGGAAATTAAATTGAATATAGGATTCACATTGTTTGTTTTAGAAATTAGATGAGTCGTAAATTATCCCAATAAATATTAAATTTAGAGAAATTTCAAAACTTCTTTTTTCAAATTAGAACATTAAGAAATCAAAATCGGTGTATTGTGTAATAATAATAATAAAAATAATAACTATATAAATATTCATTTTTAATTGAAATTAAAAAAAAAAAAATCTGGCAAAATACTGGAACTTAGGAAAAATAGGCCACAAAATTTTTTTCTAGAAAATAGGATATTTGTCGAAATTTTAATATCCCCTCCAATCATAAAAAATATTAAAAGATAGCAACATAAACAGTTAAAACATTTAAATCGAGGAACATCGATATTCGGAGTGTACCAATTTTCTTGAGTAAAATTGTATAAATAAGTACGAGTTAAAAAAGAGTCTTTCATAAATACTTCGGTCTCTACAGGATGATCGATAAATAACGAATCAACCATCTACTTTGTAATTTAACATTTAAAAAATCTTATAGATTATTACGTTTTTAGTTTCTCATTATAGAAATAGACCAATATAATATGGCCTTCCTATATCTATCTCGAATAGTTATCAATACATTTATAATTTTGTCCTCAATGTGGGAGATTGAAAACAAAATTATAAAAATCTCCCTGTACATATTACACTGGTTTATTTCTAGGCGAAAAAATTAAAGATTTAATAAAATGCCGAGCATTCTATTTAAAATAAGAATTAAGATCTTTGGTTAGTTGGTTAGGTATCGATCACTCTGTATATTCAAAGCGCCTTTCGAAAGATAGCTAAGGGCTTATTATTTGAAAATTTCGACTTTTTACCATTTACACAATAGCCACAACTCTACAATTTCCGATCATCAATGATCAAATCCGTTATAGTGTGAGTTATAAAATCAATAAATGGACGTATAAAAACAGATCAATTTGTTCTTTCTAATAAAAAAGAACATTTCACAATTCTCCAAATCTTTTTGTGACTTATTTTATGTTATATTTAATGTAATAAACATCATTTGTTGTTAAAATCTAATTATTTGCAATTTCAAAAAGTAGGATTTATTTTTTAAAAGTTGCGTGTTACGCGCGCATGTTTTTATTAGCTAATCAGAACGCGCATTACACATGACGACAACAAAAAAAAACAATAGCAATCTCTTCCAAAAACCGTATTATGTTAAGTCACTTGCCGAAACTAGAGTCCCGCCAATGCAAAATGCCCCGAAGCCGGAAGAATTCAAAGAAAAGGTCTGATAAGGGTATTAAGAAGTCCCGCCCTGCCGGGAAGAGCCTGAGGAGTATAAATGCTGCCAACGTTGGGCTGCGAAGAAGTAGACGTCGAACGGCGAATGCATTCGCATCTAATAGAATTACGACAAATAGGTTAACTGTACGGTTCGTGAATAATCTGTGTTTAATGTGTTAAAGAGTTTTGTTCCAACTTTCAGCTACCTTTAACATTCCTCGATAAAGCGATCAAATCGGAGACGATAACTGGAAAAAAAGGTACGTGTGGCAATCGTGACACTTGACGTTATTTTTAACCGCCAATTCCATAACCTATTCAAATCAAAATAAAATTCGTTTGGGAGGTAAAAGTTAGTTCATTCATCGGGGCGTTTCGGTTTATTGACACCTTCCGTTAATTTCATCCATTTCATAACATCATTTCGTCACTCATTCATCTCATTTATCCATAAATTACTCGTTGAATCGTAGATAAACAATTACAAAAACAATAAACAGCTGATTTCGCAAGTGATCGTAACGTATTTTCCGAGTTTTTAGACCCGCGTATTCGCGGTTTTTATATCTGTTTACCATTCGATGCTTTTGCAGAACCCCCGGTGATCATCAGTGAACGCAGTAAGCACATTTTAAACGAGGATTTATTAGCTTTAATTCCATCGGCGCCAGTTAGAACAGAAAGTGATACGTGCGAGGCCCCCTTCAACCGAAGAATCACTCGCTCGTGGAATAATCGATTCCTCGACGCTTCTTCGTACTATTTAAGTTGTATTAGCAATCAAGCAACTTGCTCAAATACTTCAAACAATCAAACAACTCCTACGAGAGGTGGTACCTTTGTCGAATCCAATATTGAATTGGATGAGTCCCAAGAAAAATTTGTGGAGGAACAAGTGGAAGTGGTAAGTGTTTCTTGTTTGCCCTCGCTTTTTAATTAGTTACATTTTTAAATTCCAAAGGCCGTTAGCGATTTTCAATGATTATCACTTAAATAAGCATATCTTGGAAAAAGGTTTCTGTATTTATTTACTCTCTATTTAAAAATATTAAAAATACCTTGTAAAATAAAAAGTAAAATTTTTTCTTTCCAATTCCAGGTGAATGTAACAACAAACTTAACGATCTTTAACAACACCTTCAATGAAAAAATCCGCCCTATAAACTATAAATTCTGCCACACCATATTCGACAACATAAAAATCAAGTTGCGCAGTGCAAAGCGTGACGGTATCTTCAAATTAAAGGAGACAGTTGAGAAATTAAACGATATTTTGGAAGGTAAAAGGTCTCCGTCTCCACCAAAGTCCAGGATGAGCACGAAACGCCTTTCTGAAGAGGATTACGAAAATTGTGTTGCTGTGCCATTACTACAACCATCGCAATGGGTCTACAGTACTCCCGATAAGCAAAATATAAAACATTTTGTTTTTGAAGAACCGAAAGAGAAGATATTACCAGCAGTAATTAGGACCTCTACTAAAACAAAGGTATTATACGATATCACGAACGAAGTAATGCAACAGCTTAATAAATTCAAAAACGGTCAGAATATCCCAATTGACAAGAGATATCTGAAGACAATCTGCGAGAATGTTATTGATAATGAAGAAATTGCTCACCCTAATCCATCGAAGAAACAACGTCTCGATGAAAACGCCGAGAAGGAAAACATATTTGCCTTCACCGCACCCAAAACAAGTGAATTTATTTTTGCTTCTGTGATGGACAATGCAGCAGAGGAAGTTACTTCAACAAGTAACAGAGACGAATACAACGTATTCTTATCCGGGGCGTCCGAGGAAAGCATTGACATCCATGAAGAGATTCAACGTGGTACCGACAGTGCTATGGATGTCAGTTTTGAGGAGAGATCCATGGAAGAAACGATACGCAGAGATTTGAAGGAAATTGAAGAAAGATGCGCGCATTTTGATTTTAGACAATGCAGATCTGCCTTACCTAAGGTGATTATCAAATTTTTCTTTTATTTTTATTTCTTTTACTTTTTTTATTAATTTATTCAATTTTAGGAATCCGTTTATTACATCGAAAACGATCCATATGAAACAGCGCCAGTAGACTATCGTCACCAGTTGCTACTAGCCACACAACGTCCTGCGAAAACCGCCCGAAGGATCCAAAAGCGACACTTGCTCAAAGCTAAAAGTCTGAGCTTCGAGAATACTCCCCCAGGCGCCAAAGTAGCTGTATTTGAACCGAAACGCCTTGATATGATTCACAAGATGGAGGATGACTGTCTGGACAAATTCGAACAAGAATTCCCGTCGTTGAACACTGCCACAACAAGTAACACTGCCGATCCTATTAGTCCCATCGATATGCCTCACACCATTACTTCGGGTGCCTTAAATAACACATCGAATATACAAGACTACGAAATAGGGAATGAATTTGATATGAAAGGCTTCAACGATAATGTACAGAATATGTATAAGTTTTATCCGAGAAGGAATTTTGACCCTGAATAATTTCTTAAATCGTAGATGCATACGACCAAAGTGCAATTCATGGTATTTTTTTTAAATATAAGAAACGACAGAAACCGGTTTATATTTGTAGGTTTTCCTTTTCTAGCATAATTTGTTTTAAGATTGTTTTAATAACATTACGAACGTTTGTAATTTTGATAAATTGCCAAAATTGGACTGCATTTAACATTTTTCCTTGTTCGAAAATGTTGTAATGCTATTAAAACATCCCCATGTATATTCTCTCTATTTCGGTTGTTGACGCTTTTTTAAAATGTAAGTTATAACGTCATTGTTATTTATCTGAATATAATATTTTTATTTTTGATACTTTTAATAGGGTGAACAAGAAAAAAATAGCATTTATTTTATTAATATATTATATTTCATGTTAGTATTTGTTTTCTTTTTAAAACTATAATTAAGAAAGTAAATTAAAATATTTAGGGTAATAACGGCTAGCGATTTTAGCGTATCCCGCCATGTACGTAGTTAAACATTCTTGTTATATAAGAATGTGTTTCAATTAAATAAGGATCTATTCCGTTGATCTAGGATCCGAATTCTAGATCTCTAGATAGATTTTCACGTGGAAGACTTTATCAAGGAACATAGTCTTTATATTAGAGTTCATGTGTACATGTACCGTTCTTAAACCTACTCTTAATTACAAAGATAAAGTCTAATATTTGTAGAAATATGTACATTTACTTATAATTAATATATAGGATGCCTCTTGGAATCTGTATTTCATCTATTTAAAACTCTATTTTGTATTAAGCTCGACATCCTGTATGTTAATCCAATATTTCTTTGGATCAAAGACTAATTTCTAAATTTAGAATTTAATTTTGTTTTTTTAGAGGTTTTGATTTTTTTCTATATCTTAATTTGTGTGTGTCCGTTCTTGTCGATATTTCAGATTAATTTATCGAATTAGACAAAGAAAAACTATGTGTTACAATGCAATATTCGAAAAGAAATAAAAAAATATATAAAACTTACTTTTTGGCTTTTTTTATTTAGTTGATTTGCTTCGTCAAATTCCATTTTATTGTCGTTGATAGTAATATAGGCTAAGGTAGTGCTGATTTTTTTTTTATGAACTTTGAAATTGCAAAAAAAAAATCGTAAATTATGTCATCGTCTCTACCTTTGATATATTGTATTGGAAGCACTGTACAGAACGCAAACTTTCACATTGTTGCATTTTTTATAATTAGTACAAACGTGAAAAAATAAATCATTTCATCGCCTTTTTTCCCTGACATTCTTTCCTTTAGATGATGTGTAGAGTCTCTAAAAAATATATAAAGAAAGGCAGACGTGTCTATGTCTGCCTTTTTCATCTAATTCACTGAGGGGGAGAATGGGAGAACATGTGCGTACTGTGCAATGCTCTAAGGAAATGCACTATATGCAGTACAATCATGTCATCAGATATTGTTCCTAATTTATATTTAATGGAATTCGATTTTTATATCAATATCGTCTATGCAGTAAATATAACGCCAGGAAATGTTTAAAAATGCCCAATGGACAAGTTGATAAAGCTCAATTACTGTTGAATTTAATAATTAAACAATACCATTCGGGGGGAAATACAAATAACACACAATTCATTTAAATAAACATTGATTTTCATTTATTTCTCACAACTCGTACGTTTTATTTTGCTCTTTACAATCAAAACATCTACCTTATGGGCAATTCAGAAGATAAATAATATTAAGATAGTGTTTTTGTTTACGCTTATATAAGATAAATTACCTAAAAGAAAAATAAATTAACCTACTGTCATCTTCACATCGACATCTCGGGCACGAAAATTGCAACAAGTACACTCCCCAATATATAATCTCTTTTATTACATAATTATATAGTAATTTATTTCGTTTTTACCTAATCTATTCACAAAAATAGCCATTCTAATACTGGGGGATGTACCCACACAATTTCCCGCAGAACGTCACAAAAAGTATCACGACAACATGACGGACTATCAAAAAAAAAATAAAATCATGGAAAAAAGTAAATAACAATATTGAAAATAATTTCTTCTATATTAAGGTTACATTTCGCTTAAAGGATATTTATGTACAACTAACCAACAACGTGTGCAATGCATAATAATCGCATTATGGAACGCATTTTTTCATACACTTAATTTGTATGTTTTTTTATTGAGTGATTTATAATTAATCAGATTTCAGTTTTATAAAAACAGCTCACTTGATACTTTTTAGATTTCCCGGGTGGGTTACGTTGGCAATACCGACGGTGAAGTACCCATTTTGGGATTTTCTAACAAAATATGAAGATGTCCTTGTCGTAACTACCACCGAGGAATTAAAAAAATTCCAAATAGGAAGGAGTTTCTTTACAATGTTAATCGTTCATTTTGTCAGAATGACAGAGCTGGACAGCAGGTTTTGGAAATAATCGAGAGGCGATTTCTCTGTTATTCAGTTTTTGGATGTTTATAAAATAAGTCATGTACAGGTTGTCAATCAAAAATGATTCAATAGCGTCTAATAGAGAAAAACAGTATTAATGTGCGGAACTGTTAGATTTTAGTGCCATGCGCCGCATTTAAGGTTCGTTATAAATTTCATATGCGCCAATTCTCTTTGCATTTTCTGCAAAAAGAGTGTCGACCAAGTGTATCGTTAGTTTCTCTATAGCAAAAAGCAGTTTTCTACAAAAAAATGTGTTTCTTAATTACTCTTTACCAGAATATTTACGGACGGTAATATCGAGATAGGATTATCCATTAACTTATCAGTTTGGAGGAAAGGTTAGTTGTAAGAAAATAATTATTTTCATACGCATAGTCAAACAAAATAAAAATTACTCTAATTTTCTAATTAGAATTAAATAAAAAATTTCTCGTTTAGTATGTTTATAAGTAAATCTGTAAAAAAATACAAACTATTTGATGGGAAGTGGAATAAGTAAAATGTCACTAGATAGGTTTGAAAAGTTACTAAAATTGTAAAATCTTTCACAAGTCACAAAATTTTATATTTGCTTAAAAAAACCGTATTTACAAAAATCAAAATTTAGCGACAAAATCTGACACCGTCTACTGCGTGTATTACGTGTTAAATAGCTATTAAATCAAATTCAGTTGACAACCTGTACATATATAAAAACAACAAACAACTGTAACTACACAAAATTAAACAGTAGTAATATACAAAATTTTGTTAACTTAGTAAACAAAAAGGTTTTCAGCAGTTACTTCAATGTTTGAACTTGAACATTTAATGTATAAATATGAAGTTTGTTCAAACGACTACTCCACACCACTGGTATTGTGGATTAAAATCTATCTTGTGACGTAACTCAAACAGTTTGATCAGTATTGTAGTTTGTCGTACTTATTGATAGTCTGGCAAAGTCTTACGATGGGTAATTTTTTGCAATTTCAAGATTTGGTCACAAATTTATTAAAATTAACTAAGCGATGAAGGCTTAATATAAAAATGAAAACTGAAAAAAAAATTATGTTTCCGAACAATTTCTAAGGCCTTAAAAAAAATTTTTTGTTCTTAATGGAGAAAGATTACTCAGTTTTGCAATTTTTAAATTTCGCGAATGATTTGAGTTGTTAGTTCCAGTAATAAAGAGCATATTCGCAGCCATTACGCTAAGAAATTGGCTAGAACTATCAACTTAAATTATTCATGAAATTTTTAAAATGCTTAAAATGTAGTTGGGGACATTTCAAGATATTCAATTACTACAATCAGTGGCGGACTGACGTTTCCTTTATTCGCGAAACACAAAGGGGCGGCCGGCCGAATCATGCCTGGAGGCGGCGCCATAGGTAAGTCTCCCACTGACTACAATTATTTTCTAATTTTATCACAGCTCATTTCAGCAAAATCAAAAATAATTGATGAATTTTAAGACAAACATTCAAACGAAAACTTTGAAGGTATTTCACAGGGACTAATGATTATATTTATTTTGAATTTTGACCAACATTCAATTTTTTATGCGCGCTTATTATTTTAATTAATAAGTTTCTTCAATTCAGTAGACTTTTGAAAAGATTTTGCAACACAAATAATAAACAAGCACTAGTCTCTCACGATATACTGAAAGGCCAACACCATTTAGTGTTATCCAGAGTTGGAATAATGAATTGCATTTAGACGAAATCCACGGTATCATCCAAATAAGATTCTAATCGTGAGACCATATGTATGCCTAATATACATTTATTTCGAATTAATTTTCTCTAAAATTAAGAAATAGCTTGGGCATATCGTTCTTCTAAAAGCGCTATTTTTACCATACCTTATTTTTTTTTTTTTGGCTTAAGAGATAAAAGTGCGTATTCTTTTTCTCAAAAATGTTCTCAACTTATTACTTTCGTATTACGACACGTAAATGGAAAAAGATTAAAACCTAAAAAAATAAGTGAGCTTTCATAAAATTCTGTGGTGTTCTTCACAATCAAAAAATAATAATTATTATAAGGAAACTGGGGGAAATTCATATGAAAATAGATTTTTCTATACACGAAAACAATTGTACATTGCTTATATATCTGTCACCCTCAAAATAGTCCATCCTTTTGTTCTTTTTAATGTTTGTATTTGTTTGTTCTTTTTTTTTATTATAAAGGTTAAGTGCAAAAATTGTTTTATTCTAAAAATATTTAAATGGAACACACTTTGGGTGTATACAGGGTTCACTGAAAACTCCTTGATATACTTTTCGTGAAGATAGACAATCACTAAATGAAGAAGTTTTTTTCTCAAAAACATCTTACTTCAGAGTTAAAATGATGTTGAAGTAGTTTAGTTGAGCCTTTATTCTACGCAACTCTCTATACTTCAAATTCTTTAAAAAGATAATATTGCATTAGTTGAGTGTAGGCTTTCACGACCGTAATCCATAATAGAAATGTCTTTCGGGTGACGTCGTGTAGAAGATTTCTAAAGACTGACAGTCTTTAGAAATCTTCTGAAGAAGCTGACAGCATGGTCAGCGAAACGTCAAGTAAAATTTTAACTACACGACATCACCCGAAAGACATTTCTGATAATATTGCATGTTTAACGGACATTACAAAGTATTCCTTCAAATGAAAATAGACAATATTCCATAAACGGAAGAAACCAAAAAAAGAATAAGCTGGCCATTTTAAGGGTGACAACCTGTACATAATATTAATAATACAATAACAATTTTTTTTTATTTCTTATCTGTTAGAGAAGTGTTTTTTTTTCTTGTTATTGTTTTGTTATTGAAAAGAGAAGTTAATAAAAAGAGTGGCAACCAAACAAGTGGTAGATATCCACATCAATCGTCTTAAATAAAACTTTAAATATCGTTTTTTTTTTTTTTATATCACATTTATAAAAGATTCAAATATCTATAGAATAGAATAGTTTTTAATAACAATTTTTAGTATAGTTGTATTTCGTTTAATCTTAGAGCGGATTTTCAAAAATGGAAGTAAGACCATCTCCAAATTAGAGAATAGGGTACATGCGCATATGTGAAAATAGATTAAAACAAATTAAAGACCACATTCAAATATACCCGAATATACACTGTTGCCATTGTGACGTCACGATATTTATTTACATGCGATTTGTTCGATATTTCATCGTTTCTGTTTTAAAATTCAATTCTATTTCGATTTTAGTATTATTCTTTGGTTTTATAATAGAGTGGTACATAGTAAACGTGTGTGGAAAATAACAAAGGAGGAAATGTAACGCTATAAAAACTAGAATTAAAGTAGAAATTGAATCCAAATAAATTTGCTGCTGGCCTCTATTGTTGGAATTTACCAATTTTTTTTGAGTAAATAAATTTGGATACAGTGTATATAAAACAAATTACTTTTTAGGAATTAAAAAGATACGGAATTCGTTCCTTTAATGTCTATCTTATCTAAGATGATTCCAGATGCTCTTACATAATGTACTACGTCGAGTCTGAAAAATATGTGATTCTACACGTGACATATTCAGGCAAAAAAAAAAAAAAAACTTGAACTTTAGACTCTTCTGGCCATATTTAATTCACTTAAAATACATTATTTATTAATCACCCATGGCACTCTAGATTAGATGATATGAATTATAAATTTCACAAGTCTATTTTCCTTTTGAGAAAGATAATTTTTCTTTTTTATTTATTACTAAATATTGAAATTATATATATACATATATATTTGATATACTTTACCTGTTCTTTCTTATTTCCTCACTTGTACCATTTATTTGGTTACCACTGTACGTTCGCAAATTTTCGATAATATCAAAAATATACAATTGTAATGAAGGAATTAATGTTAATTTATTCGAAAAAACAAAATCGATAATCACCTAAATACAAAATACGTCTTGTTAAATAAACAAGTGATTTGTACTCCTTATGTTATTGCTTAAACTTTATGCTTTTGGTTTGTCGATTTCAGTTAAGAGATACGTATAATTACAATAAATAAAAATATAAATAAAAAAATAATAGTAGTAACACGTCATAGGAGCAATTTATCTTAAGTAGTAAAAGTTTGCTAATACCTCAAATTAATTTTCGATGAATTAATTAAAAAATAAAAAAAAAGCGGAGGTATTGAAAAATACCTCGATAACATTTAAGTAGAATTTCATTTTTGATATGGGCCAAATTTTATACGCTTGGCATAATCTGTATATTTTAATCAATTTTCTTTTTTTTATTATTACTTTAAATTGCACGGAACTAAAGGCACTGTATTATATTTCTTATTTAATTCGCAGTTAAAATTATCGTAATTAATTGAATTTCTAATACCTTTCGAACTTTAAATGCCTTTTTTAACACTAGATATGTTTTATTTTAATTTTTAACGTTGAAGGTAGAATTAATTTGAAAGCTTATTGCCTAAATCGTACAATTACATTAATATATTGTCCTTAAATTGATATTTTTCAAAGCATCTCGTTTAAACGAGAGAAACACAATCATTAAGAGAAAATTGTCCCAAAAGTAAAACTGTAACGCTCTACTCGAGATGAAAACCGTTGTATCTGCACAATAAATAAATTTTGAGAAGTACAATCGAGGACATAAATATTGATACATTCATAATTATTTTGAATATTATTTAAGTCATTTAGGGCTTAGGCTAATAATGATAAAACCTAATTGAGATTTCACCTAGATTAATAAATTCAAATGCAACTTAATTACAAAATTCAAGCTAAATGCTAGGATATTATATGACGATGAGGTTTGTTCGCTCGATCTACACTAACTACTCTGAATAACCTGTGCAAAAATGTGAGTTCATTGGGACCCGTGCTGCTGCACTGGTGCAGTTGGAGTTTGCACTTTTTACACGCAGTCTACAGCAGGAGCAAGAAGTGTATGCATCGAAATAAGTAGCGCCAATTTAAATTGCAATGTTGAATACATCTTCGCAACAAATACACGTATTTTAAAGGAAGAAACACTGGCAATACCGCGATAGTGAAGCCCAAAATGGAAAATAAATGGAGCCGCTATAGCGCAAACTTGAACTTGAAAACTGCTTCCAAACTAGCCACTTGGAGCGCTGAATACTGTACACCTACTTAAACTGTCTACTCTAGTGACGTCATTTTACACTACAACGAGTAAAAAGTGCAGCCCGGGCGAACAAACCTTTCGTAAGATAATATATGTTAGAGTGAATATATTTGTCACAGTTATTAAAATTCTTTTTTTTTCATATTAAATGTTATTTTAAATTAAAGACAATTAAAGTTAGTTAGTTTGACACTTTTTTTTTTTAATTTTACGGATGATAAATGTTGTAATTATTTACATATATAAAAAAAACAGTTAAATTGACCATAGTTATTACAAGGAAATTAGTTACTATGAAAATTTGCTACGATCTCAAAATGAAACGGAAAATACAAGCTACTAAGTCGAATATGGCAGTTAAATGATTTTCATATTTTTGAAATCACGGAACAATAAAATTCAAAATATTATTATTGTACCATAACTTCTCATTTTTTTTAACTATTATCTATTTTTTTGTCTTAAATTGCTTTTAGCATAGTAAAAATAAATAAATAAATAAAAAATATCTAATGTTAAAAATCACGCAACTATTTTAAAAATACTTCGTAAATTAAAATAATAATAGATCAGACTTAAAATTCACAATTGACACTATAGGTTAGATATATTTGGCTAATGCAACTACTACTTTTCTGGTAGCTCGAAAATTTCAATCACATTCCGAAAAAACAACTTCTCCAACGGGACAATAGTATATGGCAAGGTAATTCAATCAACGGATTACAACATTACACGTTAATTATTTGGAAAAAGATTAAGAACCTCGAAAGAGGTACTTCAAGATTACTTCGTATAGGAAAGTTACTTAATATCTACGAGTGGACATGGTTCATCTTCATATAATATGCTTTTTCTTCTCTTTGAGTACTAAAAAAACGTAAATCGGTCCATTTATTTCAATATTCATTCGAAACATTGAAAATGTCGGAATATATATGGTTTCGATATTGAAAAACCACGATAAGTAGTGATATTATTACTTAAAGCCTTTTTTTTCCTTATATGTAGCTTTTTGTCTGTACAAAATACTGCTATCCAAAAGCTCAAGGTAACTCCGGATAACCAATTGAACTTTGAAACGGATTCTGTTTGTGTTTCGAAATAATTTTTCTCCCACATTATGCGCATTTTGAATATTAAACGTAATATAATCTTTTTATAAAACGGCAGCATTTTCTATTCGACTGCTTGGAATTAGTGGACTAAGGGTGCCGGCTACCTTGTGCCCTTTTTCCATTTCATACATTGTATCCAACGGTATACCTGTAAATAATAATGTTAAGAAATATGGTATTAACTCTTACGGAGATTAAAAAAAGGGTTATATTGATCGTTGAATAAAATATAACTGAAATCGAATCATGAAAACTTAAAAAATTACCAAGTCGTCTACTAGGATGACTACGTAAATAAATTATTAAATTTCATCAAACGGAAATTATTTTGGAAAAATTTTGTTGTGAGATGGCAACAATGAAAATTCTAATTAAATCAAAATAAACAATTTATTTAAATTAATATAATTAATAATATAAAGTGAAAGGAAAAGAACGTAAAAAAATCAGATTACAAAACGTATAATCAATCTGTACAATGTACATATTAGATCGTAATGTCTCTTAAGTAATTATAGGACCAACCTGATTCGGGGGTGTGCTTTGTCGGAATGAAAGAAGCTACTAGTAGGGCGCAAATGACTAGAAAAGCTCCAAACACGAAAGGAGGGCCAGGTACCAGCTAAAGACAATTCATTAAAATTAATATTTGATATAAACATTGAGTAACGTATTCGATTTACCTGCGAATAAGATTCCATCGGGTGCACGTCCGTTGCACTAGTTGATTTTACATCATTCTCCTCGTTTAAATCAACATGGAAAATGTAAAAAATCAAACCGAACATTGCTGGTCCTAAACCATTACAGAGTCCCCTCATGCCAGTAACCATACCTATCCAGAAATAATACAAGTTAAAATAAAACTTACGTAAGCATTTTTATTTAGTACGTAATGTTATTGGTTAGAAAATTTATATCAACTTTTGGGACAGTCTCTATCATTGGGAGATGAGTTGGGAGAAACACACTAAACTGCAATGTTGTTAACAAAGTCCCGTAAAGAATAGAAGAACGGAGACCTTCCAGGTTAAGTAATAGGGCCATTACTACTAATCGAATGCCCTGGAATCCTCACACCCAAATATTGCCCGACCTCACACCATTGGACCACAGGACTTTCCTATGACGTCATAACTTCAAAACAAAAAGATATAATAATTTTTATGTGTAAAATCAACTTCTAGAGTTTGATGTGTTCCTCCTGACTTAGCCCGTATGTCTAATAATTTTAAAAGAATACCTTGTACAACTCCTTGCCTATCTGCCGTGCTATGAATTGAAACAAATGCAGAAATCGCTGGATAGGTAATAGAACTCATCGAAGCTAAAATGCCAGCAGCCCACATCATCCATGTAGTGGTACCAAAGCCGTACCATAATAATTGGAGCATCTCAAATAAAAGTCCTAACATTATAGTATGCTTACAGCCGAGGTTTTTTATTAGAGCACCTGAAATTATGGATAAATACATATCGAAAATCACCTCTAAAAAGATTCCGAAAGCTGCCTCGAGTATCCATAATGGCCACAATATACTAACCTAAACACACTTGCGTTAAAACAGCCAGCAATCCAACTAGTCCAACGAAGACTGCTACCATCGGTGCACTCCACCCCATCACTAGTTTCAAGTAAACGAAAATGCAGCTATACTGTCCAGCTTCGGGTAGGTAAGAAAGAAACACTGCGATACATAAAAGTAAAATGGTCGGATCCTTTCCTACATTTCTTAAAGAAGAAAATGGATCAGCTTGTTCCCAACTGATGGGTGAAACACGAACCTGTAACAAAAAATCACTAGCAAATAACATTTATATTTTGATTGGTTCAAAATAGAGACGAACAATATAATGAAAGGAGATTCAAGTTTTTTTGAACTGATTTTAGAAACTTTTGATGACGAGTAATTTCGTGCATAAACTGGTTAGATTCTTGAAAATGCGTTTTGAAAGGACACAACGGTTTAGCCTTTCGAACGGGCGGAGACCGTTGAGATTGTGTTTTTCTGGTCGTTGCCTTCGGCTCTACATGACACGAAGGCCTAAAATATTAGATGTACCGAGTTGGGCTTTAGTTTGAGCTTGGTCAAGTTGATCTCGTCATATCTGAGTGGAAGGGCTTTCATTGTTGCGATATTCCTCAGAGCTTCTTGCGCTTGTTTTCTGGTTTTAAATTTCGACTTACGAAAACATCTAGGAGTGGAACTGCCGATTTTTGTAGAAAGTAGAACGGTTTACTGCGCTAGCCCAATGAGAATTTTTTGGTTAAGAGGCAGCAGGCGGCGCTTAACGACATGATCTATTGATTTGCAAGGCACGGTCTCCGAATCAATGAAACGACGAGTATTGCTGTGCGTTTTACACACCGGAGAAGATCTCCATTGGAGGAATTCCGGTTTAACGGTTTGCGGTTGGGTTGGAAGGACTCCATAAAGTACCTGACGGTTGCCTTAAAACGTGGAAATTTCATACGGATCGGGTTAAGAATAAGTCAACCAAACTACACTATATAAGGCATGCTTGAGACCGTAATAACTTATGGAACACACTGTGACTTCAGTCAACTCAGGCAGTTGGAGATTTTACAAAACTAGGTGCTAGGCCGGATAACTGGAGCTAAATGGTTTATTATTCTTGAGCACTTGCGTACGCACGTGAGAACAACCTAGCCTGTCAGACAACTCCTACTAGCTAGAGTGGTCCGAGACCCATCGCCGCCCCCGCCGGGTCCCTAGAATAATTGATGTAACTCTAGCTCTAGTGAAACTGAAGACCACGAAGTAGGATAATATAAATTGCTTTTACAATAAAGTTTAAAGAATCCATCAATAGAACATTGGGAAAAATATTTTTGTTGATTCCGATCAAATTTTCAACATTCCTGCTTTATAAAATTAATTTAAACAAAACAATTCTACGTGGAAACCAAATGTGGGAAAGAATGCAAGAACAGCTTATTTAGATCAGCATCAACAGTTTAATCTGCTATAAATAGAGTCCCAACTCTTATTATAGAACAGATAATATGAAAATTACGCTTACTCCTTGCATAGATAATCTAATATTACGCTGTCTGATGTATTCTTCGCTTTATTTCGATATTTTTACCGTATCATCGAAATATGTACTGGATATGTTTGTCACGATAACGTGACTAAACGCCATGATTGTAGCATATGTAGAAACGAACATGTTTGCTATAGTTTTATGACTTAAGTCGGCGATCATTGATATTGGTATAACGTGGATATTTTCGACAAGCTAATAAAGCAATACGTGATTAGATAACGGATTTAAAAATGATTCAAGTATAGATTATGTTGCTTGTAATTACTAAAAGTTTTAATATCAATAAGGCGTTATCTAATACGAGCTTTCATGCGAGGGCCAGTAATTTTCTACATTTGACTGTTCTTTCCTTTCACATCGTGCTTCATCATCAACTGATGACTGAACCCTTCAAAAGGGTTAAAGTTTTATGGCTAATTCTCACACGCTCTGTTTTTTAAGTCAGAAATTTTTTTTTTTTAATGCACGCCTCCCATTTACAGCACATTCTGTTGTTTTCTTCATTTATCTTTTTAACAGCGCCAATATTTTTTCGATGGCAGCTGTACGATGACGTCCTGCCCTTTTTTGATGCCATGTAGAACTTTGTTCGAGTCCAAAATCTTTATATAATCGGTCAATTGTAGCCAAAGTTGGGCATTATTCGCGTAAAATTGAGTCAGAATTAAATTGCTGGGATCAATTTCTGAGAGTGGAAGCGACATAGCACACCTCCATCCGATGGGGCAAAATCATTTTCATCGAATGGGAAATTAAACTTTATATGTGGTAGAAATATCAGATTTAACTTGTATCGTTAAAAAAATTAATAATGAATAATTCGAAGAAAAACTGAACTAAGATTGATAATAAGTTGCAAATTGTTTAAACAATTAAATTGTAGAAAATTCAGTTTATTACTTAGTTTGGTCTAGTAAAAAAACAATTATTTGATAACGCAATTTTATTTGGATCAATTTTAACGCGATTTTTATAGAAGTTTCTTCCGTTAAAGGAATTAGAGCCTTTCTAATTTTAAAATTAAGAAATAATAAATTTCCACTTGTAATTATCTCGCGAACGCTTTAAGTATGGACTGGATTACGTGACTAATTAATTAGATTATCTATTAAAAAAGCCAGAACTGTTTCTACTATGATTACGCTACATATTTTGATGACAACGATTTATCGATCGACAGGTGCAATTATTGCGTAGAAATAAAAAGAAAATACATACGCGGACACACAAAA
Source organism: Oryctes borbonicus (assembly GCA_902654985.2). NCBI lineage: Eukaryota > Metazoa > Arthropoda > Insecta > Coleoptera > Scarabaeidae > Oryctes > Oryctes borbonicus. Next base: position 479,121 of record LR736933.1, read on the forward strand.
ATATAGCATTTACCATATCCAAAACGACATACCTTTTCAGGCAAACTTTCAGGTACTGCTACTAATATAAAAAATACATCTAGGATTGCTATGGCGGTTGCCAAAGCCACAACAACGGACATGGACCACCTGAAAAGAAAAAAATTAGATTCATTTCGAAGTGAAATATTTACCCTAAAGAAAGCATTAACGGATATGGGCTAGATGTTTAGAGGTTTGTCAAAGGTATCCATTAAATTCAAAGCGATTTGCTTTTCGAAGAAATGGACGAACAAGTCAGCTTTATTTTTTGAAAGTAAATATTTTTCCATCAATTTTTAAAGTTAGTTCACAATGCTCAATGGTGTTATTCAAGTAATTAGATGATTGTTTCCTTTAAATCAAATGTTCAAAATGCCCATCAGCCTCTTGTTAATGGGCAGATCTATGGACACAATGGCAATGACGACTAATTTTACACCTAATTCTATTTTTCAAATCTCCTAGATTTTGGGGTCTTATCCACCATAGATTTTTGATATTAAATATCAAAAAAAAAAATTAATGGGAGACTTGGGCGGTCACCGATTCACCTCAGGAAGAAAAATGGCGAACTGGACGTGCAAAGTGCGGAGGTGCAACTTGTCAAAGCAGCATCATCTTCATTTGGATTTTTTTTGCAAGAGCAAAAATCCAGGAATCGCTGCTCGTGAGAGTTTCGTCAAAGAAAGTGACAAATGATTCTACTGTCAACTATCTCTGTCCACATATTATCTTTACAATGGTGTTGAGTACATGCTTCAAGAATCCAGTGAGGATTCTCTCCGCTTCAGTACATGCAATTTTGCTTTTTTTTATATACTGTTTATGCAAAATGAAGTTTCATCCAACAAGAGAATTTGACGAATGAAGCGTGGGCTACGCTTGCATAAATCCTACATTACATCACAAAACTGCATTCGGCTATCATCACTGAGATCTTGTTGTATTTTGCAAGGATAGTATTTTTTTTTTGTTTCTAACATACGTAATATTGATCGATCAGAAACTTCATCGATTGCTGCAATTGGTCCAGATACATCATGAGGATTGTCACCCACTCTTAACAAAGTATTTTTCACATCTTCGTTCATTTTGTTAGGACGTCCTGCATTTGAAACGCCTAGTTTTTTTAAATTTTCTCTTGAATTTACTTACTGTCGATCGGTTGATATTTCGCATTAAAAAAATTGTACACTTTCTGCTGCAAGTTTTGGTTTTATCGCCGCATCCAACTTAGTAAACAAAAAAAAAATATTAAGAATAGCCAGTAATTGGTATATGACACCGTACAAAATAGTAATACTTGATCTTTAAAAACTTGTCTTTACTTTTTGCTAGGCTGGGGAATAACCTTTCGATCCCTTGATTTAAAGGGAACAATCATCTCAATCTTGAATTAATTAATTTTTACTTTTTGTTATTAATAAAATTTATTTTTTTATTTTTTCCATTCATTAAATGGCTTATTCGAAAATGTTGTTATGTGAGGTATTAAAATGTTGATAAACACAAAATTCATTAAAAACGCACAGCGAAATATACATAAAAATATAATAGTATAAACCCATAAAAATATTGATAAAAAAAATGTTTAACTTAGAACTAAAACAAACATTATAAATTTGCTGGTGTAATAAAATAGGTTCCAGCCTATAAGGTAATAAAATGCTTGTAAAAGCGGATGGCTTGCATAATCCATGTGTATTTATAAACATTCCAAAAATACAGAGCCTTTTTACGTTTTCCAGAGAAAAATGCTACGCGAAAATTCAACAATCGTTAAGATGGTACTTTATTGTTTGATTTATTTCTGACAGTAAGTATTGTTTGATAAATATTTTGCCTAGTTCAATTGAAATCTGGATAATTAAAATGTAGTTTTATGACGCTTTCAATACAAAGTGCCATGATTACAGAAAAAAATCACTCTATTGATTCTACAAAATTTGTGTCGAATTACTTTTTATTGTACCTCAATGTATTACTTTTGTTGGGTTAAAAACCTAAAAATAAAATCGATTTTATGTGAAGCAGGACTAACTTTGAATTTTGCACAGTTTCAAACTGATTAGGACAGTCAGAATGTATCAAATTCAGTTTAGGACTACTTTACGAATATTCAAAGGCAATCAAATAATTTAAAATAAAATTTCCAGCACTTTTAGAAGATTTCTGATTTTGACGCTAAATTTAGCGATTGTTTAGTCTCGTAACGATGAATTTAGCGACAATTTTTTGTTAGTGGTTTTTATGCAGACTTTCTGTTTTGCTGTGAGTTCAGCAGTGGTATTTTCTGAACATTTTTTATGCTGTTTTATGTAGGTAGATCTGACAATAACGAATACATTTTTCAATTTTATTGTCGCAATCAACTTAAATTTTAGGCGAAATTTCAAATACATTTGACTGGTACCTGTATATATACAGTGACCTGCATGACAATATTTCATATAATATACGGCGATAGCCTGAAAAGTTTCCAGTCTAACGTAGAAATAAGCACTTTTCCCACCGATGCTCTCATCTCTTTAATCCATCCAAATGGCAGCTGTCATTTTGTTCCGCAAAATAGGCGTTTACAAGTGTACATTTGATGAAAATCTCTGTCCTCCGAGCGAAACATTGAGCATGCAAAATAGAGAAATATCGTTGGTCGCTAGATCTGGTGCGTAGGGCGAATGCTCTATCAATTCGAATCGTGAATTTTTCCAAATACACATTTTTTCACAATTCTGCCTCCAGCTTGTTAAGTAATAACACGTAGTGTGTGGCCGTTATTGTTTTCTCTGTTTTAAGATTGTCGATTAACACAACTTCTTCTCTACTCCAAAACAGTAGCCATTACTTTCCCGGGTGAAGGAACAGCCTTCGCCTTTTTCGGAGCAGATTCACCCTTCGCAGTCCACTGCTTCGAGTGAGCCCTGGCCATTTGGAGTTATTAATCCCCAATACTCCGATTTATTTCGCTTAAACTGCTTCAACAGGGCTTTGTAAATGTTCATTCGAATGGATTTTTGGTCCTGGGTGAGCAGGCGCGGCACGCAGCGTTTCATGCCCAAATCTTCAGCCAATATATGACAAACACGTTGTATCTAAATACCAACAGCCTCTGCTATCTCTCTAACTTTAATTCAATGGTCGTCTTACACTATTTTGTAAATTTTACCATTGTTATCGGTAATGGTTGCAATTTTTGGCCATCCCAAATGTCCATCGTCAACCAAGCTGGTATATCACGTTTAAATTCAGCTGCTCAAATTTCACTGTGGCAGATGATGGCGCAGACTATTCGTAAACAATGTCTACCTTTAATTTGCTTAAGATATTATCTTCTAAATGCAAGAATTTAATGACGGCTCGATATTCAAGCGAAGAAACATTAATATCGACTGTTAAACAACAACCGAACGTCCAACATGGCTAAAATTTTCAAAAGTATCTTTCAACGCATGCGTTATTACCAGAATATTTTTGATAAGTAACGCCATCTTCAAGTTGAGGCTTGGAACTTTTCAGACTACCCTCGCGAAATTCAATTATTGTTTTAATCAAACAAATATCTGGTCACTCTTTTCAAAACTGTTGGCGTTTTAGTGATTTTTCCCGAATCTATTGAGTGATTTTTTTATTTATATCACGACCCAACAATTTATGCGAAATTATCGTTTATTATTAGAGATAGTGGAAACATATTTTGTTCGTCACACTTGCATTTTACATAGAATACACAATGCGCAAGGAACTGATTTCATATGTCTTTTTATTCTTAATTTTATTATTATTCTTTATTATTAATTTTTAGTAAAACGCATCCGTTTAGAATCGTTTCAAACAGTTTCAAAAACTATTTAGAACATTTCAAATATACCAAGTTCAGTTCAAAGCGAGTGTACTGCAAGTAAAAAGCCGATCAAATGACATTCCGAGTCGTTTTGTTGTCGGAAACATTGTTCAATCCTCCCTCAACGAAAAAAATTAAACTAACCTCTCCATTAGATAAGCACCTAGCGCTGGAGAGATGACCATACTAGCTGCGAAGGTGGCGCTGACCAAGCCGTAAGCAAGAGATCGCTCTTTTTCGTTGGTAACGTCCGCTACGTAAGCAAAAACGACGCTGAAGGTGACCGCGAACACTCCAGAAATACTGATCATCGCGAAGAACCAGAAACTGTTGATGGTCATCAGCGGAATGGGCAGACAAGTAAAGAATACTGTTATGAGAAGAAAGAGTTTACGTCCGCACACGTCAGAGAGGGCGCCCACTAGCGGCGCGCTCAAGAACGACAGACTACCCTTGATACCCATGACCAGACCGTTCATGAGGAAGGTATGGTCGGGAAAAGTCGTGTTCAGAACGGAAATGACCGGCATGGTCAAGAGACCCCAGGCGAAAAACTCCAGGAATATGACGACCAGGGCATGGTAAAGACTGGGCATCCCAAATCCGCTAGTCTGGAACAAAAGAAAAACGATTTTAAAGCAAACAATAATATTTCGATCGATTTTTGTAAGTGTGCTGCGGTAATTAACGTTTAGGAATAATAGAACATTGAATTTAGACTATAAATAAACTACAGCGACATCTGAAAGGCACTTCCACAATAGACAGTAGTCATAAAAGCCTGTATTTAAATAAAAGAAATCGTACCTTCCGGTTTTGTGCGGCATTTTAAAGCACTACCACTAAAATATTTTCGACATTTTTTACATGTTTCCATTGGTTTTTAAAAAACTCAAGTCAATAGCAACAAAAAGTAATCCCAACCTAGAAGATATTGAATTTTTTGATAAGTTATCTGTATTTTCATTCCATACAGAAATTTAGTACTGTTTGCTAACTTATATGGCAACGTTGGAAAAAAAGCAGCGTTGCCAATGGTATCAATCTACAATTTCCTTTCGAAGAAACGAAAAACTCTCAAGATTTTTCTTATATTTACGGCAACTTCAACTTACTAAAACGACACTTTTTTTATGCACTACATTTGTGAAGACGTTCAAGAAAAATAGCGTAATGTACGTGATCATTTTGCAACAACCGCGGAAAAAATTTTTACGTAAAGAAACTAATAAATGCATTCAAATCAGTCAAAAGTCATTCTCCCTTTTTCGCCTTTTAAGGTTTAACTAATTTTTTTTTTCTAGGTTGCCAACACTGAGAAAAAGTGCTGTGCGAAAAAATTGGTTTGCACATTGCGCAGACCACTATAATAGTGTTATCATCGTAAATTCTTGCGCATTGCGATAATTCATATCACAAACTAATTAACTACAGAAACGAAGAACTTTCTAGAATTTTTTTTTTGCTGCAAAATTATTTTTGGGTCAAATTTAATTGATTTAAACGATTCTTACTTTTGAAATAAATTGATGCGACAGAAACATGGCGACGCTAATATATAGATCGATCAACCAATAGCAAGCAAATATATATTTTAACGGAATTTTTTAAATTATTTTAACACGTTAAAAAAATGTAAATTAATAATAGCGACGATTGCTTTCGCTTGCCAATTTCGCAACTTTAATTTTGAGCACCCTCTCGTGCGGCACGTGAACAAATTGATAACGAAACCACATAAGTTTGTGCTAACGTAACTTCTAATTCACGCAATGCAGATGAATGCATCAGGAAATGCTCGAAATTTCAAAGGCAGCTCTGCATTTATACCGATAAATCGCATAAACCTTCTGATAAACATCTTTTTTATAAATAATTTTTAGAGATTAAAAATACTTCGCTTCGAGAACCGCAAAATTTCTCTATAAGTTAAATTTACTGTATTTACATGCATGTAAGCGTGGACGAATTTAGTCAAGGGCGGGGGAGGTGGGGCATTTCGGAGATTGAAGGGGGCGTCTCCCCGCCCTCCTCTAGCTACGCCCATGACATAAAGCACCAATTTTGAATATAATATAGTGCGTAAATATGATCTAATCAAAATAGTCTGCATAACAACCAATAATTCCATTAACTTAACCTTGGAAATATAATTTTTTTTGTGTAGCACACTGCACTATATTTTACGTTTAATGAGGCAATGTAAATATGTTATTAACAGCAATTTAAAATTGTTATCTAGTATTTCCCGTGGTATTAAGGTTCTCGAAAACAACAACAAATAACTGTTTGTTTTGAAATTGAATAGCCAAATACGGGCTAATAGGATATTTAAAAGCTTATTTATGTGTTAAAAGGATTTTGTTAGAATTTCTATTTATTAAACGATAAAAAACATAAAGTATAGGTATAGTTGCCTACTTTTTTTCGTTCTCCATTATCAACAACGATGAACATTTCTCCAACAATCAATATTTCGATCCTTCGCAATAAACAAATAATCAATATTGGAAATATAACAACAATAATCACGTATAAAACCTCTGTGTTGTGTCGATTATTTATTACTGAACGGATGAAATGCGGTACACGTTAGTTGCTTGTGGCATAGAAATATCTCTGTTTGTGGTAAAACATGTGCTGATAATATTTTCTACAATTATATTCATAACAAACTTATTTTATAATATGATTCATATAACACGTATTCCTTTTCCTAACTCAGATTATAATTTAAATAAATAACTGGTAAGGAATTACGTGTTCGAAGTAGAGTAGATGGGTTTGTTAATGAAATTTCTTAAGAAATTGATGATTTTACTTTCGTGGTAAGGAAATTGCAACTTTGAATGTTTCAAATGTTTTTCCTTTACAAAAATTACTACCAATATTGAGTTTTTTGGTTTTTCTTGCACTTGTTAGTAAAATTTTAAAGCAATTCTCTAATCGCAATTTTTTTTTAGTGTGGTGACGGCCCAACGGGGTGTATAACCTTTTAAGGCTTGTCATAACCTCAGAAGCCTTTTTAGAGTGTAAATTGCGCATATAAAGTGTTCCATGTCCTTGTTATTATCATTCCCTTGTCGTAAGGAGTGAAGCGCAGTTAATTGTATCCCAACTGACTGTACCGGATCCACAAAGAAAATTTTTTGATCCAGTAATAAGGGGGCCCTATTACTGGATCACCGAACTGTTTAATTACATTTATGTAGAAAGTATTACATTTTCTTCGCCATCACACACCTACAGAGTATTTTTTAAGTTTAAAAAGAACTTTATTGCAGCGAAACAATCTACGCAATTATATTAAAAACCGAAATTGTAGATCCACTAAGACCTACAAAAAGCTGTAGAAGCTCTATAAACTAAACAAATTACAACATACAAAAAACAGAAAAAATCGTTTCATATATTGGCTTCCGTGGGTGAAATGTGGTTTTTCCCACGTTTTTCCGACGTATATGCAGGTATAAATAAGATCTAGGTACTAAAGAGTGGGGCGACCCTAGCTAACACGCCTGACCGAAGAACGGGGGGTGTCGGGTTCGAGTCCTTAACGAGGTTGAAATTTTTCCAACGTTTACTACGCCAGAAAAACCAAGAATATCGCGAATTTCACACAAAAAAATCATGTTCGCGTGTAAAAGACAAATTTCTTTCAAATGTGATTGAAACAGAGAATTATGTTCTAATTCGTATATTTTAACACTTACACTCCGACCAATATTCCTTTATATTAAGAAGAGACATTTTTTTATTAAGATATTAAAAATCTTTTAAAAAAATCTAACTTTCTATTATTAAAAATTGTACTTTTGTAAAATAATAAAAAACAGGTTTGAATAAAAAGAAATAAAAAATTGATGTATTGGATACAATTGTACTCTGTCTAAGTTTGTGAGGGTTTATTAATTTTTTATTATTATTTTAAACTTATTCTTTTCCACAAAATTGAGAAATTAGGTGGAATTCAGGATTGCCTCGAAATGTACATGAATTTAAAAAATTCTTCGGGTAAATACTTTTTATTAGAATTTAATGAAAATTTGTGGGGTGTATCCTGAAAAATGTATAAGTTTGGCGATGTACTCTTAATTGTGATATTTTAAAGCATTTTTCAAAAATCACTTAATTAAACTTGTCAAAATCCATTCACAATTACCTCGGTCAACCTTTGTTTTTTTAAATAAAAATTATATTTGAATTCGTAGTAGTTGCAAATCACTCCGTACACTTCAATAAACAAGTTTAGTGTAGGGTTTATGTTATTTCAATCAAATCGCTACAAACTGAGTAGAAACAAAATATAAAATAAAAGTAATACAGGTAACTCGTTAATGATCATTTGCTTAAAAGGAGGAATCAAAAGTATTATAGGAGCAAAACAACTCTCTTCGTGTTGAACTTACTAATATACATGTTCTGTACATTCGCATATATTTTCTCGGAAACCAGAAGTACCTTCTAACAACATAATAGGCTACACAAAAGCACATCACAAAAAACCAAAGACATTACGTCTTCATTGTGCCGTACTCGTCTCCAGATAAGACTGTTTAATCTAGATATACAGTCACCTGAACGAATGACCAAAAAGATAAGAGCACGGTGCAGTTTTTGGCAAACAATTCAAACTGAATCACCCAATTGGTTACAATACTGTGTTGCGCGGAAGATCGTCATCGTTATCGTCCGTAATCTGCATTATTTCAAAATTTGATTCGTAACAACGGGGATTTTTTATAGGATAAGACCCATGTCATCAGTCTATTGTACATTGTATGAGGTAAGGTGATCTAAATTGCGAGCGGCGATAATCTCTTGCGGCGATCGTTATTATCATCGTTACCAGTAATTTTCTCTCAAGGATAAACCGTTTTAAAGTGTAATTAGAAAAACTGCAATTTCGCGAAAATGTCATTTGAAATATTCTTTGACACTTACTGTGACAACAGCATCCTTGGCAATCGTTTTTCTCGACCTGATTATTATTCCTGCGACTCTCTTCGACGATTTACTCTTCATTCTAATCTTTGGCGAGTTTCTTCGGGCAGTAAACGCTATCTTAAATTCGCTTTAACGTACACATTTTCGCTATTTTCATAGACTCACACAACTTCCACCATAACCTGCTGTTTATCGATATTGCCAATCGACAAGTGCGACAAACATAACGCGGTAAAAACTGGAAAGTTCCGCCTGTCCAGATGGCGCTTTGCAATTCAAATTCCGAGAATTTGCTACATTTAAAGTAAAGAAGAATCTAATCTTTTATCTTTATTGCTGAGTAATAATTATTAATTGTTTTTCTTAGATAAATTCATTTTAAACGTAAAAATCATCAAATCACCAGTTCCACTATTTAATAATAGCAGCCTATTCAAATGTATATATTCTGCAAATTTTTTTAAAAGTAAACCGCTTATTATTACTGATAAAATCAGGACACTTTCCAACATTACCACATTATTAACTAAAATTTCAATGTGGATTCTAAGAAAAGTTTGCTGGTAGCAAGTTCCACGAAACTGTGATTAATCCTGCGGTACTAGCATAGATTATAGGACGAACTCGCAAATTTAAACAACGCAGGGGTTAAGCGGCCATGTTGTTAAAGGTGTTCGTAAATAAAAGTAACCAAATTGTTATTGGAAGACTTTATTTCTGTGCTTGTTTCAATATTTCACGAGATTGTATTTATTACAAGAAGACTTTATTTTTTTGGAAGCATATTGTTAAACACTTTTTTTTACACTGGGTGACCTAAATCAAGATTGTCCGGAAAACTTTTTTGAAAACGAAATAACAGAATGGAAATGCAAAAAGTCTAATTCCAATTTAGTTCTAGAGGAATTTCAAAAAATTATTTTATACAAATTTCTTTTTGTATCGTGAGGGAGGAAATTGTAGAAAAATTTGGTGGAAGTGGTCAAAATAAATTTCGAAAAGTGCAAATTTATACTCATACAAGTGATGATTTTGAAGACCTCGAATTTCTAAGGGTTTGGAAATTAATAAACAAAATATTTTAGTGTTGATATAATAAGCAAATAAGCAAATGCTTACAGGGATTGCTACGAGATTTAATAATTCTTGGAGTAATTTTCGATAGGAATAAATATTAAATTTATTTTTTCCATTCAGGAGTTTTTCAAGATTAAAATTGCCTAATCAAACCTTAATTTTACAAAAAAAAAAAAACTTTTAAACTTATGATCAGTATAAGTAATTTTTTTTTGGGAAATTATGTCATTTCACAAAATATACCTTTTTGTTCAATCGATTATCAAATATTCTTAAACAAAATAATAAAATAATAAAAATAATAAATTTCAGGCATACACCCCATGAACAACATGGCACGAAGACAAAAACTATCTTAGAGCTTCGTATTTGTATAATCTGTGGTACTACATAGCGCCAACCATTTCTAATACCACGAAAACAAATGCATATCCCAAATATGTTAGAGTGAGATGGATAATAACCTTAAAGAAACTCTCGGACACTTTCAATTTGGCTAATATTTCAAAAAAGAAATGGCTCGTCCTAAAAATAATACAGCCAGGAATGGGACACCTGTCCAATTTGGTATTTTTAGTTACATAAAACAATATGCAAGTATGACTTTTCTAAAGAAACTAGCGTTCGATCCCTCCTATTTGTATGTAACTTGTTGGGCCCTTATTGTTTTCGAAATAATTCTAAATATCTTTATTATACAGAGGGTTAAATATACAGAAATCGATTGGATAGCGTATATGCAAGAAGTGGAAGGGTTTATTAATGGAACTTTGGATTATAAGCATTTGAAAGGTTTAATTGTTGCGATATTGTTACACCCTTGCTAATTTCGTTACTTTTTAGGCGATACCGGTCCTTTGGTGTATCCAGCAGGTTTTGTATACATTTATAGTGTTCTATATTACGTTACCTCAAATGGACAAAACATACGACTGGCACAGTATATTTTCATGGTGCTTTATGTATCTCAATTGTACCTGACCTTCCAAATCTTTTGCAAAACAAAGAAGATCCCTCCGTATGCAATAGTCCTAAGTACTTTAACCTCGTACAGAATACATTCCATATTTGTATTGCGTCTTTTTAACGATCCTATTGCTGTTCTTCTATTCTATATTAGCATATCGTTATTTTTAAAGAATGAATGGATTGCAGGAAGTATATTCTATTCGCTGGCTGTCTCTGTTAAAATGAATATACTTTTATATGCCCCTTGTTTATTGATAGCATACTTGACGAATTTATCATTCTTTGATACGATGCAAAATCTTTTTATTTGTGGGCTAGTGCAATTGATTTTGGGCTTACCATTTTTATATGAGAATTACTGGTCTTACATAAAGGGTAGTTTTGATCTCGGGAGAGTTTTCGAGTATAAATGGACTGTGAATTATAGATTTCTTGAAAGGACCTTTTTTGAAAATCGATTTTTCCATATTAGTTTATTGGCGTTGCATATAATACTGCTATTAATATTTTTACCGGCTATCAAGAGATATCTTTCAAGTTATGCAAAGTTGTACAAAGTAATCGACCAATTAAGGAAAGACACGAAGAAAAAGGATGATAAAGTGCAGAAGGAATTGGAATCCCTCACTAAACCACAACAGAGGTTCTTGGATAGCTTTGAAAAACAATTGAAAGTCTCTGATACCAGGCAGAGAAGCGTTAAAAAAAGTACACAAACTAAATCTTCTACTTCGAAGGACACCTACGAGATAGATTTTGCAAAGGTCGCACAGCTGTTTGTTTTACCGTTCTTCATAACAAATTTGATTGGTGTAACGTGTGCAAGATCATTACATTATCAATTTTATAGTTGGTATTTTCACAGTTTATTATATCTAGTACATTGTACACCTTATCGAAAACCTGTTAATTTTTTAATACTGGCTGTTATTGAATTTTGTTGGAATACCTACCCAAGCACTGTATATTCTAGTGCGTTGTTACATGTTTGTCATATATTAATTGTTGGAGGTGTTTATATTGTTATGAATCAAAAGGCATAGCGGCATTATTTTTGTAAATATATTTCTATGTACAAAAGTGCATTTTATTTCAACAAATACATACCCATTGGTTTCTTTTTAAATTAAGAGTGTTGTATAGATATTTTAAATATTCCCGCTATTTTATTTTAAATTTAGATTGGCGCAAACACTTCATAATCATTCCAAATGTAATTTTAATTCTGATTAATTAACCACAAGTTAAACCAGCTCAAGATGATGCTTAATCAGCAGTTAATTTAATCGGGGATTAACTTAATCCAAGGTTAAAAGTGAAACACTAATACCAATGTAAAATCGTCCGCGGGAAAAAAAATCACCAAATGTGCTACAACAATGTAGCCAAACGTTTGGTTGGTAACAATCAGTAGCTCCTACTTCACATTACTGACTATGGGCGTGAAGGATGTGGTGCTCTCTATTGGCAGATTTATTTACTTTAATTTAATGATATCTGTAATTGAAAAAATAAAAATTATAAAATGAAATATTTTATATTTAATTTATGACGCAAATTTGATAAATCACTAGTTGATATCAAGTTTCTACTCGCTTTTGAAATTTAACTTCTTGTTAAGCGCGTTCCTATTTTTAGATGTGTTATAGTTCGGGAATATAATAAGTTATACAACTTAATTATCAATCAATAATAATAGATACGCAAAATTAAATGCGTGCTAGATAAATTAAAATTAGAAAATAAATAAATAAAAAACCAACTCAAAGCTCAAAGCCAATACCGCGATTAGTTCGCATTTATTTCCGTCGGCGGCGGCACAGTCGCTTTGACGTTTTGAAATCTACATATCCAAATATGGGTTTTGTCCGATTGTTATGCATTTCTTAGCTGAAGAAAGGGTCCGCAAGTACTGAAGTCCGATGTGTACGTTTTGAAACGTCCCCCTTTCGATGTGATTTTGATGCCCGCTCGTTGCGAGTCCGTGTTTCGCATATTCACGTAAAGGTAAAGCGCTCAGCGGCCTAATCAAAACACGCTTCGCTAAGGTTATGTTATACTACTCTCGCCTCCTGATCGGCTTTTGAGGGGAGCTTGTGTGCGTGCATGTGTCTCCATACATGGTAAAGTGTGTCGTACGGTCTTTTGCAGATGTCTTTCCGCGTTGTTAGGAGTTCTAAGTTCCGTCACGTCTACGGTCAGGCCCTCAAGAGGGAACAATGTTACGACAATATAAGGGTCAGCAAAAGTTCGTGGGATTCCACATTTTGCGCCGTGAATCCCAAATTTTTGGCTATCATCGTTGAGAGTGCCGGCGGTGGAGCCTTCATTGTTTTACCATTAAATAGAATCACACAGGTAAGTCCCCCTTTTAACATTGCAAAGATTTTGAATATAATTAATTAATTATATTAAATTAAACTAATTTGAATATAAATTTGAATTGATTTTTAAACATTTTTATCTTCAATTAAAATCACTAAATTTTTTAATCTAATCCGGTTATAGCACCAAGATAATTAAATCAATTCTTCTGTTTTATGTTGAATAAATGAACAAATAATTAAGAATAATGGTCCAAAAGCGCATCCTTGCATTAAAAATAGGTTAGTTCATTTCTCAAAATAGAATTTATTAAGTTATTGCTAACTTTTCACGGTTTCGTGCATTAATTGTGTTGTAAAATAATGCATTCGCCTTATCAGGAAATACACATAGAGAAAACCTTTAAATACTTATAAAAACCCTGATAATTTCGTTATCAGCATCCTTTTATGTACATTTATATTTTTTACTCCCGCGGCGAAATACCAACACCAGCTTTTTTCATATTTTTCGAAATAATGGTTGCGATAAGCAAAAAGGTGCTACCTGTAAAATTATATCAATTTTTTCCCCTAGTATCATTTAACCATAAACAACGCCTCATAGAAACCAATCATAACCATTCCTTTAAGCTGAAAGCGCGTGAAAAATTGGAAAGAGCTAGTAGACCGTAGTATACAGCGCCTATTTAACCGGCCATAAGTATATTTAGACAATCTTTTAAAACTAAATATTTGAAAAACTGCAACTTCTGTTGGCAAATATTCAAAAGCCTTAAAATAAGTTTTCACTAACCTAAAATAGTACGCGTCGTGTATGAAATATACATTTATATCCGTTTGCAAAGTATTCCCCGCAAAATACCGAATAATGTGCCGTTTGGAAATTCAAAATTTTGATCTGGGAATTTCATAAACTCAATAAATGTTGGACAAAAGAATTATAAGCAAATTGATTATGTCTTCTTTGAAGATAAAGCTTAGATTAAGCAAAATCAAAAATTGATTTTGCAAAATCGAAAAATTTTTTAAAAATTTAATCTTCCTAAAGAAACATATCAAAGTCCCAGAATGTTGAAAAGAATCACGGAATGTGAGCAAATTTATTGTAAATCGTACTATTAGTTCTTAGCAATGTACGTGAAAATTCAAAAGATTTTCTATTAATTAGGGATTTTTTGTATTGTTAAACGTAGCATTGATATAGCATCTATCCTTTCAATTCTTTAACAGCAAATTTTTTGTAGAGAGAAATGTAAATTGCGTATTTATTAATACTTTTGAAAACAACTTTTTTGTCTTTGGTTGATCGGAATTTGGAAGAAATGAGCCGTAAATCTAGTTGGTATACTTGGGGTGGGTCAATTTGTTTTAAATTGTAGCTTATTTAAATAAAACAATATGATTTTCTTTTTATATCGATAGGTTTTGCAGCTCTAAAATTTAAAACTTATATACTTAGAAAATTAGATTATATAATTCTGGAAAAAATGCTTAAATTTAAATAAATCATTTAAATGTGGAAACAATTAAATATACAGGGTGGCGTATTCTTTTGAGGACGTGTTAGTAGAGCTTGATTGTAATTCATTTAACCAAAATATCCATTATTGCTCTATTAATGGATTTAAAAGATCCATCCAGATCTATGATATGGCCCGTTTAAAAAGCAACTTTTTAAAATCATTCGCATTGTGAAATATTTTAAGTTTTAACATCTCAGTGTTAAATAGGTATATTTTTATTTTATCGAAGAATTTAATACATCGAAAGAAAAGATCCAAATAATGTCCTTTTTACGTTATTGAATTTCAAAAATATTAAGAATATCTAGAAATCAGCAAATTTTCTGCAATTTATCAGAATTAAAAAGAAAAAAAAAACTATTTTGTTGACGTAAGGAAGTAAATTGCTTCCTTTAAAAAAATATTTTTTTGATTAAAATATCTGCTTCTTTGTTTGATGGATTTCATGCGATTTGGTTCTTATTCACAATCTAGCTTTATTACATAATAGCATAATGCTGGATGTTGTTAAAGCCTTCGATGGTGTTAATTGTTAGGTAGAAGGGATTGGTTTTCAGGGTGCTATAAATGAGTTACTGCGATCTTTCCTTGAAGATCGTCAACTTGTTTCAACTTATTAATAACGCGCAATCTGACAACTGTGCAGAACCTCATAATGCACCACTCTTCTTTTGTGCTTATTTTTGCGTTTCATGCCATATTCCATACTCTGCTTATTTTTTTGGTGCGTCTTTGGATTGCTAGTTTGGCATACTCTAATCAATACTTTTTGGAATAATCTAGCTAAATCTTTTTATGTAATCAAAAATGTTAAAGGTAAAGAGCCTGCTAATAACAAGTTTCTCATTCCTTAGCATTTCTGTGTTTTTATTCTTCAAAAGTAGATAGGATTTTGAACTCAAACTTTCGTGAATCTAGTCGTTCTATTTTATTAATTATTTTCTTATTTTTATTGGAACGTAGCTCTATAATAATTTTGTCTGTGCTTTTCGGAGTTGTGGCTAGAGGAATAATAAGAACATTGACGATAATAACACTAGAAGTAGAAATGATATGCTTTTAGATTTAGATTTTGTTCATGATGTAATATATGAAATTATCTAGTTATTCTGCCAGCGCATATCTCAACAATACATCAATATATTAGATTAGATTACTACCCGAGGTGATTCTTGACTCACCTTTTCAGATCTATTGTGGTTCCTCTCTCATTAGATCATTTACATTAGCTTCGCTTCCTTCGCTACATCTAGCAGCCTTGACAACCTAGGTTTCGAGTTTTGTGTATTCCGAGCCCATTTCTGAGAGTCGTACTCCTGCCAGACGGCAGTCTCTTCTTCCTCCTGGCAGAATCTACATGCTGCTTCCTCTTTCAGGCCCAGATTTTTCATGGTTTTCTTAAGCATACAGTGTCCCGTTAGCAGGCTCACTATTGTTCTTCAGATAGAGACAGACTTCCAGTCTCTTTCTAGTAGGTCCTTGTCCAATCAGAAATTGCTCGGCCTGTCTTTGACCTTCCACCAGTCTTCAGTTTTCTTATTTTTCCATTGTTTAGTGTCTGCTTTTACTACCGTATATGCCTTTCCCACAGAGTGCATTGGACGATTTTCAGCAGCTGACGAGCCTGCTCGGGCTAACTTGTCTCGATGGCCTTCAAATCCTGGTATCCAGACTAGGATCGCCTTAATTTGGCTTCCCGGCTTACTCAGCGCATTCATGCGGTCCCACGCCAGTTTCGGCTTCGCTCCTGTGGAGTCTACCGCTTTTATTACTACTTGACTGTCTGAATAGGTAGCAATTGATCGATAGTTATCTGCTCGCCGGTCCAATTCTTCAATACATCCCAGCACTGCTACTATTTCGGCTTGACATACTGTGGCGCTTTGAATTAGGCTTAGCGATTTAGATATTTTTGGTCTGTCTTTGAGCCATCTGTGTACCAGATGGATTCAGCCTTTATAGGCGGGCCTTTTTTACATTCTCCTTGAGTTCCTCTAACAGTTTCTGATAGTTTGCACCATGCGAGGTTGGCCTGTAGTTTGTTAGCCTGATCTGTTCTTGGATATGTAGCGGTTCCAGGTTTAGAACGACTTCCAGAACAGATATTGGGTGGTTTGGACATGCTAGTCTTTGTCTGCCTTGTTGCCTCTACCTACAATGTTTTCGTCCACTATACCACCACAGCATCATTTTTGGGCTTGATTCCCATACATCAATGTATACGTCGACACTCTCTTTGTGAAGTCTGTGTATCGTTTTATCCAGCTCGATTCAGGCGGTGAATATAAAAATAGGAAAATTTATCGTCTCTAGTTTTCCTGAAATCTTATGCGACACTGGGAGAATATGAGAAACATTTTTTTTTAATTTTTCCCTGAGCTTCAAGGTTGATATATTTTTTGAAATTGAAAAACCTTTCTACCAAACGGATCAATAGATGAATCTCATTTTGATTTGAACTATTTAAAAAAATGTCTAATTAGACTAATAAAATATTTCTATAGTTTCAATTTATTTTTCGTAATTTTTTTGCCATAACGTTGGGAATTAAAAAAAAAAATTAAAAAGTCCGGAAAAAATGACGTATTTCTCTTTTTAGGATATGATACTCTTAGGTATCTAAATTATTTTTCAGAAAAAAAAAACTTTAAATTATTGTTAATTAATTAAATTAAAGTTATTTATTTAGATGATGTATCAATAAAAATTTACATCAAACCAAAAAAGATCTATTTGTAGAAAGGTTTTATAATTTACAAAATATGATATTAAAATTTTAGGAAAATCAGAGCGTATGATTTCAACACCTCTGTACATCTAGAGATGGATTGACTCATTTAATTCTAATTATCTATCTATTTTTGATTAGTCTGAATATACTTAATCCTTGGAAACACTCACGTGTATATACCAACGTTGTTAAAACTTTGCGAAGTCTAATCTATATTTTCTTTAATCTTGAAATCCTCAAACAATATCGATGAAAAAATAATAGGCATAAACGCAATTCACCAGAGTTTTTTAGGTTTTTTAATTAGTGATTTATCGTTTCAAAGCTTCTGCCATAACTTCATTTAAATTCTTTTTCTAAT
The DNA here is from genome assembly GCA_902654985.2 of Oryctes borbonicus. Taxonomy (NCBI): domain Eukaryota; kingdom Metazoa; phylum Arthropoda; class Insecta; order Coleoptera; family Scarabaeidae; genus Oryctes; species Oryctes borbonicus. Next base: position 496,918 of record LR736933.1, read on the forward strand.
TAACTTCCTTTAAATAATTGTTGCCTTTCCATAGTATATTGCATTAGAATTGTATTCGCTACAATTTACAACGTAGAAGCTGACAGCGGTTAATTTAACCGCAAGATTTCTATCAAACCTCGTATAGTAACTCAATATCGCTTAAATATGTAACACAGGTATATAATGTACCTGTGATTTGTTTACCTATATAATATTTCGCTCGGTTTATCTGTAGATTTGCTTTAAGGCGTTAAACAGACTGAAACACTACCGTCTATCAATGCAAGATAAGTCCATCCATTACATTTTGCAATTTGATACTTACAAATATTTAAAATTAGATATCCAGACAAATACGAATAAACATGGTTTAATGTGTTATGTTATTGATAAGTAATGTAAAATGTTTGGTATGGCTCTATATTTGTGATTATTAAATAAATGCTTTGTGGAAAGAACATTGATTTTATTGATTCTTTTTTTATAAAAAGATTGAAATTAGGAGCGTGCAATAATTGTGTCAATTCGTTTATCTACATGTGAATCCCTCGGATCATCTAATTTAGGCGGTTTAATGATTTGAGGGGAGATTCATATGTTGCATATATAATACTTTATTCAAAGCAATGATTTAGTAAATCCCTATTTTTATATCTTCCTTAATATAAGAGATACAGAGCGTTCTCTTAAAATGTGCAATTTTTAAAAACCCTTGTAACTTTTTTATTTGTGAAAATGCTTGATTTATATAAAAACTATATTAGGGCGGTTTTTGACGCAGAATCCTATGCTCTAATTTTTTCTTTTTTTAAAAATTGTTTAAATAAAATATCAAGTGTGTTATATCATTCTAAAGGTAATTTTATATGCTTTTTAATAGTGTAAAAATATATAGGGTGTTCCATACGAAAAAATACGAGTCTTGATAATATCTAAAAAAATATGAGTTTCAAAAAAGAAAAAAATAGAGCATAGGATTCTGCGTCAAAAAGCGCCCTAGTATATTTTTTATATAAATCAAGCATTTTCACAAATAAAAAAGTTACAAGGGTTTTTAAAAATTGCACCTTTTTAAGAAAACGCTCTGTATCTCTTATATTAAGGAAGATAAAAATAGGAATTTCACCAATCGATTTCTCTTTAAAATCGAGCTCCAGAAGCTTAGCTCAGTTTTTGTCTAATTCCTTTAAAAATATAAGTTCCCTATTAAAAGTATCGAATTTGGCCCACCTTGTACGTGTAGAGATTTTTCTAAAATCGAGAGTAGTGATTAAAAAATTAAAATTAAAATTAAAAAATTACTGGTATTTTTTAAACCCATAGTAACATTGCCGGAAAATTGTGGTAATTTACAAAAAAAAATACAAAAAAAAAATGATGAATTAATTACTGCCATAATTAACTTAAGTAGACAGGTTAATAACACTGGTAGGCATCAAAATCGTCCCTTGAAAAAAAAATCATTTTTCTTCAAAATTCCTCCGCCATCCCTAGCTTCTGTGTAATTTGTAATTTGAATTTGTTTTGGGTATTCGTTGCGCCTCATTCCTTTTAGTCTCAATGCGGTGGGAATTCTTGCATTTTACGCGTTTATTTGATATTGGTTTATTCAGCGTTATTTTACTGTGTTAATAGAATCTTCGAAGTGTTTTTATTTGTGGAACAATGTCGCCATGTGCGTCTAAAAGCCACCCGCACAGTTCCTCTTACATTTGCGCAGAGTCAACATTAAAAGCTCAGAAGAAATCATCAACTCCACTTGGCTTTTCGCCTGTATTTTGAATGTACAATAAGAGATCACGACAAAATTTGGGCTCCCAAAATCCGTCGTAATATATGTTCCCGAACGCTGCCGGGTTTGGCTAGAAGGTACACACAAATCAGTGTCTTTTGCAGTCCCTATGATTTGGCGGGAAGATTAAAATCATTCTAGCCATTGTTATTTCTGTACGATGGATATGGAGGGTTTTACCGGGATGTCAGAAAACAAAATCAAGTATCTTAGTGCGCCATCTGCGCTACGTCCAGTTGCTGATGACGAGTCCTTGTCTGTACCAGTTTAAGCAACTAGTTATTCACTTGTTCCAAATTCTGTACAATGCTACCAAATACGTCTCTTACTCTGGCTTTACCAAATCATCCGGTGTTCTTGAATGATTTCGATACATTCGGTCCTTTAACACCACTTGGAGAAGTCTATTTTTATCAAACCTGGTGAGCAAGCTGGCCATACGGCTGGTCTTCCTCGTGTAACTACCACGTTCAGTTTAATCAAAATTTAGGATATCCCATTTAAAAAAAATGATGTTCAAGAACTGGAATGTATTTATGGCACACCTCGAGCCTTTTCAAATTCCGAAAAACCCAGAACGAATTCTCCGCCAAGCCGTTTCTCGCCACCTTTCGACGTTCCTCGATCACACCTCGAGCCTTTTCAAATTCCGAAAATTCACCGCTAAACCGTTTCTCGCCACCTTTCGACGTTCCTCGACAACACCTCGAGCCTTTTCAAATTCCGAAAAACCCAGAACGAATTCTCCGTTAAACCGTTTCTCGCCACCTTTCGACGTTTCTCGACCACACCTCGAGCCTTTTCAAATTCCGAAAATTCACCGCTAAACCGTTTCTCGCCATCTCTCGACGTTCCTCGACCACACCTCGAGCCTTTTCAAATTCCGAAAAACCCAGAACGAATTCTCCGCTAAACCGTTTCTCGCCATAAACCCAAACAAATTAAACGAAGATTATTGGGGGTAAGAACCTATACATCGCAGTTGAAAGGGGTGGAAATTTAAAACCTTGCCTCAGTCTACTCGCATTATTCCCACAATATCAATTGAACACACGGGATGTTAACAAACAAAATAAAAGTAAATGATAATCTATTTTATTTGAACCTACTCGCATTGTACCCATAAAGTGTGCTTGATCAGTTCACTTATAGAAACGGGGGTATGGACTGATAACTTATTAATTATAATTAACAGATTTAAACTGCCCCCTTAGACATCAAAAGTCTATGTACATACTATACCAAATCATACCTATGTAATTGATAGATATCAAAACTGATTTATGCAAAATGATTTTATTATAAATTTTAAATGAAGTGTCTGAGTATAGAGTTATTTTGGTAGATAGAGTTTTTTGCAGAAGTGACATTCCAGAGATCTGATGACATTCCAGAGATCTGATCGCTTTTTCCCCACTCATTCTCTGGATCTTCTAAAAACCTCATTTAATACTGTTGGTTAATTGTTTGACCCCCAAGTATTCATTCAGTTATAACAAGCACCTAAAAACATTGCCATTCTTCCTAGGCTGAATGGTGCTTCTTTTCGTTAATTTTACGATTTTTTTTTTAATATTTTGGTACCTTTTTGTCAATTCAAAATATATTTTTATCGATTTCAAACAATTCCAAAAATTTTGATTTTCGGCCAGGTTACTTTGATCAATATCGATGTAGTGATAGTGATATGAAAAAAAAAATCAGCGTTTAAATACCTTTCAAAGCGAATCCTTCTTATATTTGATATATATTGACGCAGATAATTTTTTGAACAACTTTCAATGCAGTAGAATGTAGTAAAATAAAACAAATTTGCATTTGTACAATTTCACTTCATTGTATTTTATATAATTTTGTCTCGTTCTAACTGTGCTTAAAGCGCATGTACCTACTAACCAGAATAGAACTTGAACATCTGTATATATAATTCATTTCCACTGAATTTTCCTTTTAACTATTTTTAAAACTATATACCGTCAGACATGCTATGTACTATTGGCTCTTATTCACACGGTGCCCAAAGTGCTCGAAATGTCTAGCAGTGTCTAATGGATAAAGAATTTGCGTGAATTTACTACTTAAAATGCGAATATTATCCATTTTTCAACGCTCGCACCCAAGGATTAAAACAGAAAAGACGTACTTTAATAGATAATAGTTAGTTCACATACATTTTAATGCCTTCGTTAATTTTTGTTTTATCCCAAGTAGAGCGTGTAAGGATTTGAATTTTATATTGTTTTACTTGACTTGGTTCGGTGGTAATTGTGTTGTGCTGTTTGCCTCGTTTTTTTTTTTTTTTTTACTAGGGTATTAAAATTTATAATTTGATTCTTACTTTTTGGACTAATTTAGATCGAGTTCAAACGAGATGGTCGATGGTAATGAAGAAATAATCATAAATGTTCATGTAGAATTATTCTTATGTTCATGAACTGTTTGTTTAGTTACAGTTATCAACATTTGCCCAGGTTATTGTGCGGATATTGTTTTCCTAAACCAACGAGAGAAATTTTTCTTTTAACACTCATTTCAGTTGTAAATAAATTAATATAATTATGGATGAAATGAAGCAAATATTTCATTTACAATTTAGGAAAAATTATCTTTCCTCAAAGTTGTTTAATTGCAAAATCAAGGAGGAAAATATTAAATCAGAATATTAATTTTTAATTTAATTAAGTGTGAACATAGACCAATATCAATTTAAAAAATTGTTATGAAGTAACTGGAAGGAAATTAGAAGGAAAACACGAGCTTGTCAAGCTCATGGGAAAGACTTCAGCTTTTACCTAAAGAAAATTAGGCAATCTTTTCACTCTTATGGTATATACAACGGTGGGATAAAAAGCTTTTAGCCTAACAGGAAAAATAAAAAAATTACAATATAACTGCTTTATTCTTCTACATAATCTCCTTCTAAAGACTTCCGCCACCGATGCTGCAGTGCTTGGATCGGTTCTATATAGGTGCTTTCGTCTGAGCCTGCCGCTACGACTTTGGGGTTGAATCCATAATTTTTCCCAGCAAATAATTTCAGGTTTGGGAAGAGGCTGCAATTCGGCGGAGCTATATCGAGCGAACAAAGCGCATGAGACACGTCTTCAGACTTCAATTGATGAACTGTGGTCATCAAGACAGCGACTTTCTTGGTTGTAGAAAATTTTTTCTTGGGTATATATAAAAGCGCCGTGTGTGACTGGAGGCGTTATTTTTCTTCCTTTTTTTCTTGATTTCAGCGTTAATCGTCCTGTTCCCTTTTACGCAATCTATTAACAGGATACCTTTAGCGTCCCAAAAAAAGATGGCCATGATCTTTCCCGCAAATTTGACGCTCTGCTTTTTTTCAGTCCTGATTTGCTGTTGACTGTTTATAGGTTTGATTGCTGTTTGATCTCGGGGGTATAATAGTGGATTCAGGTCTCGTTCACAGTAACAAATCGCCGTAAGCAGTTGTTGAGTTGAGACCATCATGTAATGCGTTATAGTTTTTGGTCCACTCACCTTGCTGACAATTTTCTCATTTCCAAGATATCTGATTCCTTTCGATGGGTCAGCATCCTCCATTACAAGCTACCTCCATCAGTTTCAATCTAGGGTAATTCACGGTTTTATGAACTTTTTTGGCGATTTCTTCGGTTGTGGCAGATTTTAGTCTTCCAGAATGGTCAACATCTTACGTGCTTGTACGATCATACTTGAAACCGCCTTAATTTCAAGCGCACCCGAACATTTTTTCCATAATGGGAAAACAATAAGATTTAAAATTATTATAGAATTTCAGCATAAAAACAGTATAAGTCAGTACTCGGAAAGTCGATAATTATTCTAAAAAGATAAATTTTAAGGTGACATTGCCAAAATAGCTTTAGGAGAGGCCTGAAATCTTGTATCTTGCCCTTGTATCTGGAAGATGTTTGAAAAATGGATTGTGGACGAACTTTAATTGAGAACCTTAAAAATATCCTACAAAACCTGATTAAATGATTTTGCTTTAACGATTTAGTTTTGAGGACGAGAAAGACAATTTTCTTCTTTCTACTGTTAGCTGTTTGAATTGAACATTCACGTAACCATATCAATGCCCAACAGTCCCAAAATTAGCAAAAAGTTATATTATAGGAATTTTTGGGTTGCATTGGGAAGTCCAAAATGAACAAAAAAATAAATACCATGCAAGCTTAATCAAAACCAAAAACGCCAATAGTTGGATAAAATTAACATTCCAAAATGGTTTCTTGCTCTCCACCAATGAATTAAAACAAGCACCTGGACTATTGCTAGCCCCAAGAATTACTACATTGCGCACTATTCAATAGGAAAAAGGCCCAACAATTCATCTCAATTATAATGATAATACTACGCGATGGAGAAACAATGTTGCAAAACAAAATAACACCTCGTTCACCATAAATTCTGAGCCTCTCGTCTATCAAAATTTTAATTTCAAGTACAAGCAGCTTTAGTAAATTCATTGCTTGCAAAGATTAAGGTATTTATTACTTTTAATTGCTTTTATTTTATTATCAAAGTATTTTCTAATTTGTCATACTTGGTTTAAACAAAAAAAAAAAAAACAGTTAAGAACGTGCATTAATTTCTGAATAATAAACCTAATACAAACAGAATTATCGTGTGATTCTCTTCAATATGCCTTATCTAAAGAATTTTTCACTGATTTTGAATATACGCATCTCTTTTGTTTAATAATTTGATAAGAGATTATTTAAAAAATATATTTTATGGAAGTAACTTCTTATCTTCGTAAAACTAGAATTCTGCAAATACTCCTTTTGTTACGTGTTTTGTAATTGTTAGGGAGGAGTGTAATCTTTTGGCCATATATATGTGAATCATAGAGTCATCATTGTCCCAGCCCATCAGCCCATTGTTGAATTTCATATTCCTACTTAATAATAATATTGCCATTGTTGTTCTTCTTAGCAATGATCTTAGCGAAGCCAAGTCTCAACTACAAGGAGTAATTAATTACTCCTAAGTCGAGATAGAGAACCTCTTCTAGATTTTGTTTTATAAGCGTTTCCGTAAATAGAAAACACGTCCTTCAATAAATTTAATATGAAACAAGGCAGACAAAGACTGTTGTGACGATATGCTATAAACTGTTGTTTCTCTGAAGATATTCATTAAAAATAATGTGTAAACATTATTTTTTTTTTTGACAGAATGCCAACCGCTACTTGAACTTGTCACCGTCATTTTACTACATAAATTGTCTAGCACGTATAAATAATAAATAGCGAAAATAAGTTGACAAATGTTGATTCAAGTTCAGTACGTATAAAACAATAGCTTTGTTTAAAGCACCGCAAACTAATAAGTTTTTGCAGCGGTAAAGAATTACACTGGCCAACAGTGATTTTATTGTTTCAATTATTAGAGCAGCTTCACGGTAATTTGATGTTGTTGATTCCATACTTGCTAACTGCTTTATCATGTTGGCTCCAGCTTTTATGATAATGCTTTTTTTTTGAAAAGGAATGAAGAAAAAAAAAATAAAACTAAAAAATTATTAGCAAACAGGCGAGAAATACCTGTCTTGATACCTTGCTCTATTTTCTTTGTGTCTTGATGGAATCGCTCGCTTAGATCTTCACTAAAAAATAATGTAATTTATTGCCCCTGTTCATATTTCGTACGAGTTCTTCGGAATGTTCTGCTTTATTATTACCCAAGAAGTTCTTAAGCATAGTAACAAAAGAGCACCAAGCAGAAGCTTCAACGTCATTATTTTTGCGAAATTCTCAGCCGTTCATGAGCTTGCAAATTTGAGGACCATTCCAATTTTTCTAAACTTATATTTCTTTATGTAAGGCTTTAGCAAATTGTTTCATGAGCCCCAGCTTTATGTGAAGTGGAGGCAAAATGATTTTATCCCAGTCAAGCAAGGACTTGTTTATGATGTTCGCTTCACCCACAGTTAATTCTCTTCTAACAGGACAGTTTTTTTTCGTCCAGTTATCTTGATTTGCTCTACTATCCCACATATAGATAAAACAGATCTGCTTTGCTGCCCAAGCAAAAAATTCACCATTTTTAAATTAACGCAAACGGCAATGATTTCGATGGTCATCTTGTACTAGCTTGTAAGATATTCTAGACACCCTAAAATTAAAGCAATTCACAAAAACTTCTCGTTATTACAACAATATTTTCGTTATTTATAAACATTCCAACAAATGCATATTACTTTTACCTAAAACTTTGCGTATTTAAATGTTTAAAAGATGCCACGCAGTCTGTGGTTCGCTACCCGCAATGATAATCCATATTATCTCAGTATAAAAAGTAAATAATTTTATCCGGATTATATCTGAAAGAATGTGAAATAAATAAAACACTTCTTAGATCTCCGAAAAAAAATTATTTTCCTTAATTCTTTTTAGGTAGGACGCATCCCTGCAGATCACCCCCTAGTAGGAGGTCACAAAGGTCCCGTCTTAGACATAGCATGGTGTCCACACAACGATAACGTCATTGCTAGCGGTTCAGAAGATTGCGTGGTGAAAGTATGGCACATACCAGACCATGGCCTAATCAAAACCCTCACAGAACCCGTAGTCGATCTCATATACCATCAGAGAAGGGTTGGTTTGGTTCTATGGCACCCAACAGCTTTAAATGTATTGTTAACTGCCGGGAGCGATAATCAAGTAGCAATATGGAACGTTGGTAAGTAGTTTTTAAATTAAATTAATATCTTGGATCTTCACAATGATGAAGTATTTATGTTAACAGGTTGTAGAACTCGTAAATTCATTTTACATCTACAATCGCCTATATAAAAGTTGTAAAGATAACGTAGAGATTAAAAACCGTTGCATATTTTGAGCATGTGTTGGTGCTTTTTGTTTAGTTTGCAGTTGATTTGTTTAGAATTATATTTCCGCGGTATCTTATCGATTATATGCGGATAAGTTTCTTTTAAGGAATCGCCCGATGGATTTTTGTAAATAGATTAGTTTAATGCAGAATTATTTTTTTTTTGTCAAATTCAGTTTTATTTCTCAACATAGTAGTTGGCGTTTACGAATGTCATGGTCTCCTCGTTCAATTCAAATCTCTGCCTTCCGAGCGAAATTTTGAGCTTAGGAAACAAAAAAAAGTCTTTGGTGTGCCAGATCATGTAAATAGAGAAGCCCAACTTAGATTTATTTTATTATGCCGACCACTGAAGAAGCCTTTTCTTGATGGAACAAAACTTTATTTTTCTTCAAATTTTTCCAGCAGCCATTTTCTGCGCTCAGCTTGTCAAATTATGATGCCCCCGTTATTGGTTTTTCTTTTTTAAAGTAGCCGATTAACACAACTCCATGACGATCCCAGAAAATAGACGCTCTCACTTTCCCAGTTCCCCCTTGGTTGGAACAGCCTTCACTTTTTTCGGAGTCAATTCTACTGTTTCGGCTGTGTTTTGGCTTGAGGACTGTACCCTTTGTGTCCAAGATTTATCTACAGTTATTAATCGTTTTTGTTATGGTTGAACAAGCGTGGGAACCAACGCACAGCTAGCTTCTTTGCCCAAATCTTCATCTCGATTGTTCATCCATCGATTTTCAATTAATGTTTTGGCTGGTCTACTAAGTGGCATGATCTTGAATGATAGGTAAAAATTATTTAAATTTCCTTCAAAGCACTTAATTAAGCCATAATTATTAAAAGATGTTCCTTTAGATGTGGGACAGATTACGAGGTTTCTCTCTCTTTTATGATGGAACCTCTTAAGCGAGAAGGTTACAGAAGGTTGTCGATAATCTGCTATTGAACCAGTCTAGCAAACATTTTTAATGAAAATTGCACAAATAGACTTAAAACTGACGAGAGTAGAGGGTTTTGGAGAGCCTTTCCAAACAAGACTCCAGCATACCGAAGCGAAAAAACAGCATCAGGTACTGTGATGGATAGATGGATAAGGAACCAGTTTCTTGTCAGCACATTCTCAAAATTAAGTCCTTACGACTTTCCTTTGAGGCTACCTAAAACACTTAATGGAGAGGTCAAATATGCACAAGAGTTACAACAGCGCATAAAACAATGAAATTTAGTGGACAACGAAGTTTCCTTTTGGCAGCAAGGCTACGTCAAGCAAGATTCGGCTATGCATTAAACAAATGGTGAAAACGTTGGAACAAATTTTAGAATAATCAAAACCCTACTTCATCGAGCCTCCGTTATCTTATTTTTATATAGACGATTCTTGGTAGAATAATTTGCCTTAACGAGTTCCACAACCTGTTAAAATAAATGCCTCGATTTTGGGTTGTGTAAAGCTTAATTTCCTAGTAAACATTATTGATATGATAAATTTAGAACTGTTATGTATTTAAAAATAAAATGACTTTGGAAAGTATTAACTATGTTTAGCTAAAATGTACATAACCAAGGCAGCCTGGGCGACCTTCTAGAGACTATGAGACATTTTATTGGCAGGTGACAATTGGATATTTAAGCTTGTCATGGGAAATAGATTTTGTTGTCATTCAAATTATAACATTTGTACAGGTCGTGATATTTCATGTAAACAAGTTTTTCTTATGTAGGAGGATTAGCACAATCTAATATTCTTCCGCGAACATCGACCATTTTAGCCATTTGTAGCCTTATATTTTTTTAAAGATAATTTAATTGGTTAATATACCGTGCGTAATAAGCTGCGAACTTCAATATCGAACACCTCCAAGAACTATCAAAGTATTTGAAAAATATACATATTTATTCCTTTTCAAAGCAGCTCTCTTTAAAAGTAATATAATTCTTGATTCTCTCCAAAATATTACAAAATGGTTTTGGCAACTTGAGGTGGCGAGACTGCCAAATTATTTTTGCGGTGTTTTTGAGAAATGCTTTTATAAAATAGGCAAATTTTAGCTGCATTCATCTATTTATAAAGTCATCGTTTCTTTTTGATTTTCATATAAACATCTACCTTTTACTAATTTCTCTGAATGTGATAATGTACTTTATACAGGGTTAGGCGCTTATCGAAATTCTTTCGAATATCTTTGATACAGCTGGGAGAGGGTGAGGTAATACAGCTTTACCAAGAGTGGCTGAATGCGATGTCGACGTTGGCGTAAATTGCAAAATAAATTAGATACTTTTCGATGAATTTTGTCAACACTGAATCCCGATCCTAAACCTTGTATTATTGGGCTCATAATGAAGAACTCTATTTGGTTCCTTAAAAATGTGTTAAAAAAAGCATGCTTTGATCTATGAAATACACTTATGAAGTTTACCGTTGCACCCCTACGAATCCCCCTCCTCGAAATTTGAATTAATTTAATTACAATGAATAAAAATAAAATTCATAACTATAATTGCTGATGCATTAATGTTGTCCTGGAGTTTATTATATAATTCAAAAGATACTGGGTAAATTCAATAATTTAACAGCTCCTCTTATTTATGTTTTTTCGCTCAATGTCATTATTCGTATTCGTAAATTCCTCAAAGAATTCAAATGCAAGATCTATATGTTAACTTTAAAGAGCCTTGAAAGTCTGAAGTACCGGTGAAAATCATGTATTAATATTTTTTTCCATTTTAAATCAAGGGTGCAATGGATAGTAAATAAAAGTGGCGACCCTTATCGAAACATTCGGTATATTTGGAATAATCGAAGTATTATATGAAAATTAAATAGTCACTTAATTAAAATTTTGTGAATAATTCAGGTACCGGAGAAGCCTTAGTTCACATAGAATGCCACCCTGACATTGTGTACAGCGCATGCTTCAATTGGGACGGTTCAAAACTATTAACGACATGCAAGGATAAGAAGATTAGGATTCTAAATCCCAGGACCGGCGAAGTTGAAAGTGACGCCATCTGTCATGAAGGTACGCAACTATCGTTAAATTTCGTTTCTCCTTATTTTACTGACTTTATCATTTCTTATCAGGTACCAAAGCGACACGAGCGATCTTCCTTAGACACGGCCTAGTATTCACGACGGGCTTTTCTAAGATGTCGGAAAGGCAGTACAGCTTAAGAACACCAGATGCGTTAGGCGAACCAATAGTTATGGTTGAATTGGACACCTCTAATGGAGTAATGTTTCCTTTGTACGATCCCGATACGAATTTAGTTTATTTATGTGGAAAGGGCGATTCAGTCATACGGTTCGTTAAGTTCTATTTAAATTTGGACAATGAAAAATTATTTTTTGCCCTTGCAGTTACTTTGAAATCACTCCAGAACCACCTTTCGTCCATTACATTAACACCTTTCAGACGCCGGACCCTCAAAGGGGTATCGGAATGATGCCGAAGAGAGGATGTGACGTCACGTCGTGCGAAATCAGCAGATTTTATAGACTGAATAATTCCGGACTCTGTCAGGTAATCCCGATATATAAATCATAGATATACCAGGGTAGTCTGAGCCTGACACAGAAACCAGTATTTTTTTTGGGGAAATTCGGTTGTACTTCCTGTAAGTTTAGGCATTTTTCCCGGTGATGCTCCGATCTCTTTAATCCGTTCAAATTTTCTCTCTACTCAATGAAAGTCTGTCCTCCGAGCGAAAGTTGGGGCCTGGAAAGGACAGTCGTCGAGAGCTAGATCTGGTGAATAGGGTGGGTGGTCCATCAATTTGAACCCCAATTTGTGAATTTTTTCCATGGCGACCACTGACGGGCGACGTGGTGTTGCTTTGACGGAATAGACTGTCGGAAATTCTTTCTGAAGTCTTCGCACACTGATACCGATTACAAAAGTAATTTTTTAATTGGGAGAGGAATCCAACACCCAATCCAAAATGATGCAAAATAACTAACAGAAGCTCATGATTGATCGGGCCGAAGGCCTTGCTGAAATCGAGTGATCCATGAGTCGTAATTAAATTTTCATCTGTAGCTCTAATGATAACGTCGATGAGAGCTGCCAGGTTGTGAGATTAGTTGACATCGATGATTTTCGTATCGTATGCTCAAAGAATCTCGTACTAATGTTGCTCCGTCTCTAATATTTAGAGTGAATTATTTTACTTATTTTTATTGATTTTCAGGTAATAACGATGACGGTGCCCAGGAAGTCGGAACTTTTTCAAGAAGATCTCTACCCAGACACTTTGGGCGACACAGCTGCGTTATCTGCAGAAGAATGGATGGAAGGAAAAGATGCCGAACCACTGTTGATCTCCTTAAAGGACGGGTATAAACCCCCAGAGTCAAAAGCATCTATAACTATCACGAAGAGGAGTAATATGTTGAATAAGATACCGCCTAAATCCAAGAGTGGTGGAGCGTCTCCCGTTTCGGTAAGCACAACAAAAAATTACCTTTAAGTAGAGTAGAATCGTTACGTACTGTAGGTTGTTTATTCAAACTTAACGTGTTCTAAATTACTTGTTTGAAACTTGCGAAATTGTCTACCACTTGGTATGCCTTCTACTCATTTGTTTTCTTTCATTAAAACAGGACAAAACGCTTCAAGAATTCGCGGACGAAATTCGCAAATTGAAAGCGGTCATAGTCAAGCACGAGACGAGAATCTGTAAACTCGAAGAGGAACTGGCCAGAGCGAAAGCCGCCAATGTAGATGAAGACGGTCCAGGCGGCGATGGACTGAACGCCAGCGTCCAAATGGCGTCCGACGAGGTCTAGCCCCCTCCACGATCACTTCCATCCCCTCCCACCACCATAACTAACAGTTGATGGAAAAAGAGAAACTTCCGTTTTTTTGGCTTTGATGTTGTTTTTTTTTGCTCAATAATTGTTAATCATCGTCTCTCGAGTTTTTCTTTTCTTTTTTTTAATTCGGGAAACGGCCACGAGATGGCGTGTAATACGCAAATAAATCGAAAAAAATATATAGCATAACACATTGTATTTTACCATAAATAAGTCATCGATTCTTGTAATTATTATTTCGTGATTATTGAGACAAATCGCGTATTTTTGACCATATTGTACGTATTTCATCGCTATTTTTCATTTTTCAGACAAAGAAATTAAATTATGGAATAGTAAATTAAACGAGAAGAAAGTTAAAAGAGTAACATATACATCCTGTTTCATCTATATATTGTTTCTTTCATTTTTTTATACATACATACATATATGTAACATTATTATTTATTCTTGTTTTATGTTATCTTTAGGGAAATAATCATTTGTACCTAGATACCGCGGCTCAAACTAAAAATAAAAGTAAGAGGGCTTTTACGTTTTTGTGAAATGAATTTATATTCTTATTAAAGTAGTACAAAAAGAAATAGTGTTAATTACACTCCTTGAGGTACTCCAAATTAATTTGATGAAAATTCATCCAATTTTATACTATTGATTTAATTGAATATTTCTTTTTATTACCAATAATCTAGTCATCAAATCTTATTTTAAATCCAGATAAAAAGATTAAATTAAGAAGGGTACAGAGCAATTTTTTCAAGTTACGTAGCATGAAGGATTTTTCTCCCAGACATTTCCCACACAGGTTTATTTTTTACAACTTTGTTGCGAAACTACTCAAATTTACGTTTTAAAAATCACTGCAAATGATTTGAATTTATGTAAACACGACGTACACAGGTTGAAAGAAATAAATTTGCAATCAATACAAAGCTCCAGTTATGATATTTAACAATTGAATGCAAAAGTTTTCTGTGGACATTGAAATTGTGTTAAATAAATAAAATAAATAAAAAAAAAGAAACACATTCTAAGACGATAGAAAGACGATAAAGACTATCGGGAAAATTACCCACGCCCCCTACAAAACGATGAAATTAAGTATAATAAAACAATTTCACAATGACGTAAAAGTGTGTACTAAAATTAATTGACAATTTTCATACATTTTTTTATATACATGTATATATATAAAAATATGTAATTATGTATTCATTTGCATATCAACTAATTTACCTAATGACGTACTTTTCCGAGTTTTTTTGCTTGGTGTTTAATAAAATACAGTAAAATAGGAAAAAACTTGGCTGTATAGAAGTGTTGAGTTCCGAGAATATCTAACAAGTACCAGTATCGATTCGTTTGTAGCGAAGAACTAAGCTTTAATTTATTATAATTTTTTTGTTATTGAGAACTTATCTAGAAACAAGTATTCTCTACATGCCTTTTCAATTTCAATCATAAGTTGAGAATCACCCTGTATAATTGCATATTATGCATATCAACACGCTACTACTATTTTCTTTTTTGGAAAATTCAAGCTAAATTATAATCTCTATCGTTCAATGGTAATTTTACCATTTTATCATTGAGGTATCTGCTTCAAAAGCTATATTTTCTAGAAGATCTCGTATTGAAAATTGATTCTTTTCACTTCCGAATTACAGCCAAAGTAGTCCTATTTTTTTTTTAGTTATTGCGATGTATATAAGATTTAGTGCATAAAATAATATTTGATTTAACTCTACTAGCGATCGGTGCTGAAAAAAAATATTAACATTATTTAACGAATTTCGTTCATATAGTAGTTATAATAATTTATAAAAGATTGAATTACAAGAGATATACGGAGATCCTTCCAAAAAATTCTAAGTAACAGGGCATTACGAAAAGGGTCTTTTCCGAAAAAAAAAAAATTTTGCGAAACCTAGTAATTTCTAATTTTAAAACGCATTAATTTTTAGATTAATTTGTATTTCTTTCTCAAATCTTTTCAATCTTTCTTAATAACAGTGATCTATCATATAAATGTAACCTTTATAGGGTGTTCGTTTTAAAATGTTTTACTTTAAGGGCATTTTCGAAGGAGTACCCTTGGGATGTTTTCAAAGTGAAGTGCCTTTATTTAACGCACACATAGTAAATTGTAAATTGCCTTAAATGTATATCAATTAAAATAAATGTATATTTAATCGAATTTGACGAACGATGAACATATTTTGTAACTATCTGATGTTAATCAATTGCTGTTATATTACTTCTGCCATTAATTTGCTTGCTTTGAAAAAAATATTTTTCCTTTTTATTATAAAGTATTTTACGAGGGATGTAAAAGGTGATTCAGCTTAGGTTTCTTCCATCTGAAACGTAGAGAAATCTCATCAAATTAGCCGCTAAATTTATATTCTACATTAATGCCGCATTGTTTATAGTGGTTTTTCCAAACCTTCTTTTTTCAGACACATTGATTTTCCATATAAAGTTCTTTTACATTTAGCGAATCTCAAACGAGGTTATTCTTGTTTTTCTACTTCTTTCTATGAAAATTTAAGTTGAATCACATAACATTTACAGAGTAAAGGCGGGTTCACGTCGGCTGTGGGGCTGTGTATAAAGTATTGGTGCATTGCGAAATTCCAACGATTTGCTAACGTGTGCAATAAGCAACATGCACGCAGTGGTGTAGTCCTACGATATTCGCTGTAATACAATTTTTTTCCAAACTCATCGAAGATTTATCGCATCCTTTACATATTTTGGCATTCTCGCAAAATTTTCAAGTTCAGCCCGCATTGTCGCACGACGACGCCACTGGGTGAGCGACAACATTAGCGCCTCAATACGTATTTTTGGGGGGGTTTCAGGCCCTCATATCGCTGCTACACAGCAAACTAGCTTAGTCATGAACCCAACTTAACGTAACAAGGTTAAGCTTTTATTGATGCAATCAACCCCTATAAACTATTTCAATATTCTTAGCCTACTTGTTTAATTAATGTACTTAACAGTCCACTAAGTGGGCGTAAAATAATATTTTCGTTTACGCAAGAAACTATTTTATTAAATTTTATCGATTGTACAAGACATTTTTCAAAATCCATTATCACGCTATTGTTTAGGGAAAAAGTGCCAAAAAGACGCTCTAATTTGCAATATACCTAACCTAAAATAAGTACGTTGTTAATTAAAGAATTTGTCTGTGATCATATTTTAATAACATGTACGTATACTTTACCTTCAAAATTGGTAAATAGTGAAAAGGTTCAAAAAAATAAATTTCCGCCTGCTTCGATGCTTCGTTTAGTTTTGTGAATTTTTCTTTGAATATTTAGTGCCTTCGATCTTTAAGCGCAAAAATCTAGAGATCCATCTCGAGCGTTTGGGCTATAAACTGTCAAATGTATACTAAAGAAGAACGGGCAAAAAATTTACATATTGTACATAGGTAATAGAAAAGATTTGAATGAAATGCATTATTCGCGAAAAACAAAAATGAAATGTTTTTAAAAATTTATATAATGATGATGTATTTTTATGTAGTTCGATGAATATATAAACTAAGAGAAACACTGTTATATACTGATTGTCAATTGCTCAGGTATTGAGCAAGATGTTATCTTGAAAATAAACAAAATAAATATATGACTGGTTTGATGTTTGTTCTTTTTATTTTTGTATGATTAAATTGCAGATTAGCCTACTGTATTCCATGTTCTCTCTTTAAAGAGCTAATGTATGAGATAGTAATCAAAAGTTCTCTGTCGTATCAAATTTTTGCCCGTTCAACTTAATCTTGATTTTTGGAAAGAGTACACCAGACGAGCAACAACGACCATATTGTTTTTTTTTCCCAAAAACTTTTTTTTTAACCCCTTCCATCTTTCCGGTTGATCTATGCGAAATCTTTAATACTTCACAATTAAGGTCGTTTCTTCCCACATCCGGCCCGGCCGTCGTTTTGAGTCCGGTGACTTGCGGGCGCTTCTTGCCGATGATATTCTGTATCTCAATGCTAAACACATAGCTTGAGGTTCCATTTGTACAAATCAATAACTCTGAGCGAACCGACATTTTTCGGCCGGGATTCGTTCGGAAATCTTGTGTTAGCCTGGAATCTCACTTTTGTGTTGGTTGGCGAAAAGCTAAGCCGTGGCCAGGCTCCGCTTTGTTAGGGGATTAACTGGGATACGAAATTTCCTCGAGGATGGACTCAAACGACGAATTGAATAATGCCGCTGAAACGCTGACAAGCATGATTGTGCGGGCATCGAGTGTAGTAACAATATCTGGCCCCAAAAATAGGGGCACTTAGTTGCTGGAGAAACCAGAAGATCTTATCCGGAAAAAACGGAAGACAATTAAAAGGGGACGTAATACCTTGTATCCGATGGTCATGGTACTCTTGCTAACGCCTTGATTACATAAGTCCATAAGGTCTTGAAACAAGAGATAATTCCTTAAACGAGAATTTAACAATATCTTGAGAACGAGATCGTAATTGCGAGTTGAATAAGACGAAAGTTCACCCCGATTACTTGGAAAGTGTCTGCCGTGGTCCTACGACAGGAGATCTGGAACGTGAGATTCGTGTGATGATGTTGGAGCTGGCTGGGGCTCCTGGCACCCTGCAACGGTGGAGGAGTTAGGTGCCATCATTAAGTGCCCTAAAACTTGCAGAGCATTTGGCTTGGATGGATTTCTTCTTACTATACGTGAATAACGTGCCGAGGAGCTCTACAGTTAGTCTTGCCATTTATGCTGACAACACAGCGTTTTATTCGGATAATGGAAACGAGGAGATCATGGGTAGAGGCTTATAGCAAGCGGTGGATGATCTCAAGATTAACGACGATAAAAGCGTCGCAGTTCGGTTTATTAGAAGACGCCGAAAACAACGGCACCCATCTCCCTTGGTCTCCCCGAGTTCATTCTCGAGCAACGGCTCACCTGAGGGTGTCGCATAATGGTCGTATGAACGAAATTTTCCAGAACGAAAAATGAGCTATACGTGGAGAGGCAAACTGTTGCTCTGTAATCAGTATCTGAGACCCTTTCTCATTTACAGGGTGCTACAGAAAAGATCTACGAGGCCACGAAAAAGAAGGGTAGTTCTTAACGCTTCCTTCTGTGAATCTTTCAAATCAGAGATTTCTACTGAATTCTATTGAATAGCTGAACACCTCCGTCTAAATGAAGAGCTTTCACAACGTGAACGTATTAGGCGCTACCACATCTATTGCGATTCTTTGAAAATTATGAAGAATTCGAACACGCGAGGAATTAGATAAATCTAATTCCTGGAGGACGAGAACACCAACGAAGCTACTATACCACGATAGGAACAGCCCAAAAGGATACGAATCAACAAACTAGAACGAAAATAAGACATACAACGAGAAGCGCGAGAAAACGACATGTCTTGAAAAAGCTGCAATAGGATCAGCAAAACGACACGGTAATACTCAGAAGACTCTTCTATAGCAAACAAGCGCTGTGAAAGCCTACACTCACCCATTACCTATTAAGAAGATTAAATAATTTTTTTAATGGAACACCTTAAAAATCCCCGCGCCTCACTACAAGGTAAAATCTAATATCCAGATTACAGCTACGCAAATGACGAAATAAATACTGCAGGAGGAGTACGACTTATATTTAATTCAAACATTAGTTTCCTGTAACATTTACTACGATACACGTATCAAAGTAAAATCGATCAAAGTAAAATCTGCTTTCCAAAAAGAAAACACTTGAAGTTAATATCGGGAAAGAGATGGAAAAGTTCAATAGGATACATTAAATAATTAAAGCGGCATTACCCCGCTTGCGTAATAATGATCAATTGAAAAGAATTACTCAAGCTGAAGATAAAGTATAATAATAAATAATTAATATTTGTTCAACTTCTTTGTTCTGCATGCCTCATAAATCTTCAACCGTAATATCTTAATTGTGTAGCTAATAAAGTATTAATAAACAATACTTCGAATGGAATTCGTCTGGGCTATATTTTATTCAAAGATTAGATCACCTTGGGCGGCGATATTTCCCCGATATTCCACATTGTCCATCAAACATGGGCATCAAGGATTTACTTCTCGAACATTACGGAAGACCCAACAAGCAAGTTTGTTTCAACTGTTGCGTGCGTATATATCTAAAAAGTACGTACTTTATTGGTCTGCCAATTTCCACAACATGCACTCACGATCAAGATATCAAGTACGTCGCAAAACCGTCCGTTCCGAAGATAATTTCCTCGCTGCTATTCGGTATCGTCAGCTTCGCCCAAACGATTTTCCAATTCTCTTCGTCCTACAACAGAAACGTGCGATTATGGGACGTCGAGAATCTAAAAGTTGTGGGGAAGTTATTCTTCGGATTGGGGCAGAGTCTGGTTGTCCTGTGCTTGACGAGGAACTCTAGAATATTCGCAAGTTTGGCGTATGCCATACAGAGGAACCTTGTCAAATTGAAATCGATTGCTCCGGAGAAGGAAATTTTAGATATGCTTTACGTGTTAACGTGTGAATTGAACGTGTATATAATCGTAAACATTTGCTTCTGTATAGTTTCCATGGCGTACCAAACTGCGAGTGAAGGCTACTTTGATATAAACGGATTACTGATGACTTATAGCGGATTTCAAACAACCATAGGGCTGGCGCTCCTAATCAGTTTTCACAGAAGGATATTGGAGATTGCTTATACAAAACTACGGGAAGCGTTAGCCTTTGCCAATACTGATCAGAACTTCTACAAGCTAACAGACATCTTATTAGCTGGCACCAAGTTGGATAGAATCATAGATTTTCGCCTTTCGTGCTACCAAAGCTTTTACAAGATGAATCGTTTCATCTATTTCGGTTTATACATTTATCTTTTTTTCAACGCTATCGCGTATTATATGGCAGCCTTGATTTCATCGGTACAGATTTTGGAAGGAACTACGTTCACCGCCACAGATAAAAGCTTTCTAGTGCTTGCTATACTATATCTTGTGATTGCAACTTATGTCTGTCAGCTAGCTCAAGGAATGCTGGACTTGGTAAGATAATCTCACAAAGTTAGAATTAATGATGAAATTCAAATTTGAAAAGTGATATAGTGTTGCCCAACTTTGACCTCTAACATCTTCCAAGCCTTCCATTCACTTTCGATGTGTTATATATAGTATGTCCTTCGATTGAGTTACAAAGAGGAAAAGAAAATTAATTCTTGATTTCTTAAAAGAAATCGCTCTTTGTCTTCAAACCTCAAAATCTAGCATTACTTTGAAACACTTCACTAGTACCTTTTACCACAAACACTTCACTGACACTGAATGTACACTGCCGTTCAGTGAAGTTCGGTCATACAATAAAAATCTATTATATCACACTGTATACAATTATTAATACATAAAATTAGAAAAATATTAAGCGCACACTCTGTTCTAAGGGATTAAAGCCATAAATTATTATGTAAAGTGGAAATATTGCGACAACCACAATAAAGTCCCTTTTATTATCATTCCAAGGATTTCTCGGAAGTACCGATCTTTCGAAACGGGTCGTTTGGAGATTATTAACAAACAATACATTTAGGAAATATACCGCAGTATCACTCTTGTTTATTTATCACGGGCGTAAAGATATAAATTTGCTTCGTTTTATTGTTAAACGTGTGTTGGTGTGCATCTGTTGTTTTTGCGCGAAAGTTTTAAGAAAATTTACTTCAAAATGGCACGTGGCAAACCTACCAGTGTAGAAAAACGTTCACGCATTATTACGCTGTTTGAAGAAGGATATTTGGGCCGACAAATTGCTGAAAAAATAATTATGAGACGTTCAACAGTAAATGACATCATAAAGCGATATCGGACAACTGGAACTATAGAAAATCGTGTTCATCCCGGTGCATCTAGGAAAACAACAAAAGCTGAAGATTTGAGAATTGTATTATTAAGCAAACGCATTAGAAAATTAACAGCGCCACAAATAGCAGCCGAAGTCAATCGCGGCCGTGAAGAACAAGTTTCGGCGAGTACGGTAAAACGTCGACTTCAACAAGCGGTCCTTCACGGACGCATTGCCATTCGAAAACCCTTATTACGTCGGGGCAACTGAGCAAAACGGCTACAGTGGGCCCGTTCTCATCTAGATTGGTTGTTAGATGATTGGAAACACGTGCTTTGGAGTGACGAGTCAAAGTTTGAGGTTTTTGGGCAAAATCGACAAGTTTATGTCCGAAGATCTAAAACCGAAAAGTGATCCCGAACTGCATTGTGCCAACAGTGAAGCAAGGGCGTAGTTCTGTGTTAGTGTGGGGATGTTTCTCCTTTGCTGGGGCGGGAGATTTATGCAGAGTGCAGGGTATAATGAGGAAGGAAAATTATTTTCCAATACTCCAGAATCACGCAGTGCCATCAGGATTGCGTATAATAGGCCATAACTTTACATTCATGCATGACAACGACCCAAAACACACTGCGTTAGTGTGTAAGAACTATCTAAAGGAGCAAGAAGAACAGCACACCCTGAAAGTAATGACATGGTCCCCACAAAGCCCAGATTTGAACCCTATAGAGTTGTTGTGGGATGAACTGGACAGGAGGATCCGAAAAATATGCCCAACTTCACAAGAACATTTACGGAATATTCTGCAACATGAATGGATTAATATTCCACAATCCGTTTTAACAAAACTTATCGAAAGAATGCCTAGAATAGTTCGAGCGGTGATTAACAGCAAAGGAGGTTTTTTCGATGAAAAAAAAAATAATGTTCAGTATGTTATATTAGGCCAGAATAACTTTTTATTTATTTATTTTTGTCTTTTTTACCTGTACATACAATAAAATTGCATTTTGTTTTTAGTTTCGTTTGTTTCTGTAACCTTTTCATGTTTTTTACCAACCGACCGAACTTTTCTGAACGGCAGTATACGTTTCGATAGCTAAACTATCATCTTCAGCAACTCTCTACTGAAGAATTCAGTATTGTTGCTGAAGATGATCGAAACGTACGTTCAGTTTCAGTGAAGTGTTTGTGGTAAAGGGTAATAGTGAAGTGTGTTTCAGTGTTCCAGTGCCACAGTATTCGAGTACGTGATTTAGCATTACTTTGTGTGTAGTTACTGCGTGTCAGAAGAAGTTGGTTCTAACATGTTTTGGAACTTTGGTGTGTAAGTGCTGAATTTGGCGAAGTTTTGCGATGTTATCGGTAGTGATTGCAGTTATTGGTCACCAATTAAGTTGTCCAAAATTTCGTCGTGGTAAATGATAATGTAGAGTCCCCTCAGATAACGTCCATTCCGGCTATAATTTGCGTGGACGTCTCGCCTTTGAAAGGCAAGAATTTAACAGCTTAATTGTCAACCCAATTCATCCATGAAATTTAAAAACTGCCGATCGCTTTTCGGAATTCTATCGGATCAACAATTAACGAAAAATTTGAATCAATAAACAAGGAATTTTAATGACCAAATTGCTTTTTAGAATGATTCCATTTTGGCATTCCTTAGTACATGTCGTACAAGATCTTTGATAGACAAAGATATCTACAAGGTAATTTCGCCTTTTCAACAACGTTATGTATCGAATAACATCTTGGTTTTTAGCTAAACGCATTCTTAGAGATTGTCAGATGCCAGACATTCGAAGTTAGATGTTCCGGCACCATAGTGATGTCAAATCGATTTTTCATGAATGTAAGTTCCAATTGAGAATTGGCCAACTTAAAGTTGGTCACTAGATAGATTATTTTTCAGGCTCTTTACGTGTTTGCCACATACACCTTGGTTGGTCTTCAATTTTATTTGGATAAGTCCGATGCGCAAACAAATTAATAAGTTTTAAATTGCTATGTTTATCAGTTCTGGTGTGTTATAAAAAATTAAAAATTAAATTAAAATTATTACCGTTTATCGTGTTATAAGTGGAATAGCGTATAAGCCTCTTTATGTTATTGCTACTTTTATTTTTTTATTTTGTTGTTTTATTATCTTTAGCCCATTAACAGGGAAAAAACCAGCTCGCAGAAAAATACAAAACAGAAAGACCGGATCGTCCAAAAAAAAAAATGGAATAACGCAATAACTATTATTATAATTATTGTGGTCAGAATTGCACAGATGATGATAAAAAAAGTCACAATTCGAAAATACCATTCAACACGACAGTCTGATGAATGTCTTTCGGGTGATGTCGTGTAGTTAATATTTTACTTGACGTTTCGCTGACCATCCTGTCAGCTTCTTCAGAAGATTTCTAAAGACTGAGTCTTTAGTCTTTTAGTCTTTAGAAATCTTCTGAAGAAGCTGACAGAATGGTCAGCGAAACGTCAAGTAAAATATTAACTACACGACATCACCCGAAAGACATTTCTGCTATGGATTACGGTCGTGAAAGCCTACACTCAACGACAGTCTGATGAATTTGAAGTTGACCATGGAACAAGATCACTTGATAAAAATTTATTGATCACAATCTGGTGATTGAATGTTGAAAGTCTTGCGAAAACCAATGAACATTACCATAAATTCGATGTTTGATGATAAATTCATAAGTACCGATTTGCAAGATACAAAACGATGTTGTGGCGTAATTATCTTGCTTTGTACTTTATATAAAAGGTAATCGGTTACCAATTTCTCAAAAGCGTGAGCCGGAAGGAAGATTTTTTATATTATCTACTTAACCATGGAAAAAAAATGTAGGAAACAAGAGAATATATTTTTGATCACATTCCAACGTTTTCCTAATAAACTTAGACCGTTCAATAAAAATCCGTCTTCAGCAACTCGTCCACCGTCGCCTTCAAACGTCCACTCGAAGAAAAGCCGTCCTCCCAAGTTTTTTTTTTTTTTAATGTAGGGATGGATGTCGTCCCATCTCTATAAAACCGCAGTCGTTATTATTATTTTTTGGACTTGGTGAGCTTTACGGGCTTTGCCATTGTCATCAATTTTGAGGTTTTTTTTTGTTAAATGGCAGTTTTTCCGCCTGCATTCCAAAACACCGTAGCCGTCAGTTTTCGCAATGAAGACCGCGTTCTTGCTATGAACCCATTGCATGGATTCTTGTTTTGTCGATGGGTTCCAGCGATTCATCCCGTTGTAATTTTTGAAAAAAGAGCTTTGTCGCCAACCATCAAGTTTTCCTCCCAAACTTGTTCCAGACGCAACTTTTATTTAAAAATAAGCAATTCCAGAATCCAACGTGTTGATACTCTATTCATTGTAGCTGCTGATATCCCTACTTAAGCAGTATGGGTGTAATATAATTTTCTTTAGTTTGGCACAAAAATTTCCCAAAGTGCGGCACAACTTATTTCTCCTTGAGGGACAGTCCTGGTCAGGGGTTATTCAATTAAAACCCTGACGTGGCACCGACTTTTGAATTGTTGCGTTCAAAATTCTGACGATACAAAACCATGGACGATACATGGATACACTACTACACTCCGGAGACAGGAAGTGGGCTTTTGAAGGCAAACGATCACTCGAAGAAAAGCCGTCCTCTTAAGTGTTTTTTTTTTTTAATTTAGGGATGGATGTCCCATCTCTATAAAACCGCAGTCGTTGATATTTTTTGGACTTGGTGAGCTTTGCGGGCTTTGCCATTGTCATGAATTTTAAGATCTCTTTTGTTAAATGGCAGTTTTAAATTCCTTAATTGTACAACGTCCCGTCTGCATTCCAAAACACCCTTGCCATCAGTTTTCGCAATGAAGACTTAAGCAGTATGGGTGTAATACAATTTTCTTTAGTTTGGCACAAAAATTTCCCAAAGTGCGGCACAACGTATTTCTCCTTGAGGGACAGTCCTGGTCAGGGGTGATTCAATTAAAACCCTGACGTGGCATCGATTTTTGAATCGTTGCGTTCAAAATTCTGACGATACAAAACCATGGACGAAACATGCATAAACTACTACACTCCGGAGACAGAAACAGTCAAAACAGTGGGTTTTTGAAGGTAAACAGGCTCCGAAGAAGGCGAAGACGGTGAAATCGGCTCACCGGCAAGGTGAGGGCCTCGCTTTTTGGGATGCACGCGGAATCATCTACACCAATTATTTGAAAAACAATAACTGGAAAGTATTATGCGTCGGTCGAGCGAAGAAATCGGGAAAAAAACGCCTACATTTGAAAAACAAAAAGATCCTCTCCCATTAAGGCAATGCACGGGTGTACACAATTTCGATGGCCAAAATTTTGGAATTAAAGTTCGAATTAGTACAACATCCACCGTATTCACCGGATTTGGCCCTCAGTGACTTCTTTTTATTACCAAATTCCAAAAAATAGCTCGGCGGATAACGGTACACGAGGAAGTCATCACCCAAACAGATGCCTATTGTAATTTTATCTTGCTTACCCATGTCCGTCCTCTTCTACCATCTACCAGCAACGCTTATTCATTTTAATTGGTGCGGAACTACAGGACATTCGAGATCGGTATAAGTGGCACATAAGCATTTTCTACTAAAAACTAGTACCACTGATCAACATTTTTTTCTGATAATCAGCTAGTCAAGGACCTGTCTCGCTTTTCGAGATTAAATTTAATACCCGGTGGAGAGAGAAAAACAAGCTGAGGAGCTTAAGCATAGTCCGAAACGATTCCATCGTGAATTTGAACGAGGATTCCAAGGCTTCAGTCCTATTGAAAATGACTGTCGATGTGGACTGCGAAATTGTGAATTCGGATTTGCAATTTGAATTAAGTGAATTGCGATGTAATAATCTGCAAGTCTTTATCAAAATTCATTTTCGCAAATCTTATATCTGCAGACCAGAAAACTAGTGCCGTCCTCTTATACCATCGCTAGCAACGCCTATGCATTTTAACTGGCGGGGAACTACAGGATATTCGAGACCGGCATAAGCGATATACAAGCATTTTCTATTGAAAACTAATACCTCCGATCCACATTTTTTTTTCTGGTCAATATGAACCAGTGCAGTTTTACAATTAGGAAACACGAAAAATCAAGTAAAATTACATGCTATAGTGTGTATGTTTACTTGTTTGTTTAAATTAAGAAATAAAATACCCCCTACATGCTTAGCTACAATAAATTGCAGATACTGTACGCGGGAAAATTATGGAATACGTTCATTAAATTTGAAGCAATTTGCAATTTTTTAAAGGACTCCCGACAAAATTGTAATACTTCACATAACAGAGAATAGAGCATCTTAGGAATGATTTTTTGGCACATTAAATAAACGAACAATGTGTTATTATGCAACATTTATAAATGGTTTTATTTCAACTACAAAGTTTTATCCTTGTTTTGCTTTTGCAGGGTTTTAATTTTAAAGAAAAAAGTGAAGAATGAAAAGGCAATAACTTGCAGGAAAATACCAATCTATATACCGAAGAAAGATCAAATAAAGAAGAGATAAACAGAAACTAACGTACAATTTTAAAAAGTAGGACAAGAGGAAGAATTAAATTTGAAGGCAAAATGCGCAATGAACGATATACACTGCCGTTCAGAGAAGTTCGGTCGGTTGGTAAAAAACATGAAAAGGTTACAGAAACAAACGAAACTAAAAACAAAATGCAATTTTATTGTATGTACAGGTAAAAAAGACAAAAATAAATAAATAAAAAGTTATTCTGGCCTAATATAACATACTGAACATTATATTTTTTTTTCATCGAAAAAACCTCCTTTGCTGTTAATCAGCGCTTCAAACTATTCTAGGCATTCTTTCGATAAGTTTTATTAAAACGGATTGTGGAATATTAATCCATTCATGTTGCAGAATATTCCGTAAATGTTCTTGTGAAGTTGGGCATATTTTTCGGATCCTCCTGTACGGTTCATTCCACAACTCAATAGGGTTCAAATCTGGGCTTTGTGGGGGCCATGTCATTACTTTCAGGGTGTGCTGTTCTTCTTGCTCCTTTAGATAGTTCTTACACACTAACGCAGTGTGTTTTGGGTCGTCGTCATGCATGAATGTAAAGTTACGGCCTATTATACGCAATCCTGATGGCACTGCATGATTCTGGAGTATTGCAAAATAATTTTCCTTCCTCATTACACCCTGCACTCTGCATAAATCTCCCGTCCCAGCAAAGGAGAAACATTCCCACACTAACACAGAACTACGCCCTTGCTTCACAGTAGGCGCAATGCAGTTCGGGATCTCTTTTCGGTTTTAGATCTTCGGCAATAAACTCGTCGATTTTGCCCAAAAACCTCAAACTTTGATTCGTCACTCCAAAGCACGTGTTTCCAATCATCTAACGACCAATCTAGATGAGAACGGGCCCACTGTAGCTGTTTTGCTCTGTTGTCCCGACGTAATAAGGGTTTTCGAATGGCAATGCGTCCATGAAGGTCCGCTTGTTGAAGTCGACGTTTTACCGTACTCGCCGAAACTTGTCCTTCACGGCCGCGATTGACTTCGGCTGCTATTTGTGGCGCTGTTAATTTTCTATTGCGTTTGCTTAATAATACAATTCTCAAATCTTCAGCTTTTGTTGTTTTCTTAGATGCTCCAGGACGAACACGATTTTCTATAGTTCCAGTTGTCCGATATCGCTTTATGATGTCATTTACTGTTGAACTTCTCATATTTATTTTTTCAGCAATTTGTCGCCCCGAATATCCTTCTTCAAACAGCGTAATAATGCGTGAACGTTTTTCTACACCGGTAGGCTTGCCACGTGCCATTTTGAAGTAAATTTTCTTAAAACTTTCGTGCAAAAACGACAGATGCACACCAACACACGTTTAACAGTAAAACGAAGCAAATTTATATCTTTACGCCTGTGATAAATAAACAAGAGTGATACTGCGGTATATTTCCTAAACGTATTGTTCGTTAATAATCCCCGAACGACCCGTTTCAAAAGATCGGTACTTCCGAGAAATTCTTGGAATGATAATAAAAGGGACTTTATTGTGGTCGTCGCAATATTTCTACTTTACATAATAATTTATGGCTTTAATCACTTAGAAAAGAGTGTATGCTTAATATTTTTCTAATTTTATGTATTAATAATTGTGTGATATAATAGATTTTTATTGTATGACCGAACTTCACTGAACGGCAGTGTATATCTAATATTTTCGCTTTTCGATCTCGTTATTTTCTTTTATTTGTTCTGGTTTTGTTAATTGTTATTGGTTGTTTATTTTCTTCCAGTTATTTTTTGTTTTTAGTAGCTGTAAGATAATTATCATGGAACTTTTTGTACAATCCTCAAATTTTCTCGGAACCCAAATGGAAAGAAATACGATCAAGTACAATTATGTATGAAATAAAATATGTTAAACCAACGCCTGGTTTCTTAATAAATTGAAAGTGCCTTTAAATTTTAACGTCAACTTTAACTATCTAATTAACTAAGATTAAAGTGTACGTTGAATTTCAATTCATTATGTAATAAAAAAAAATATGGCTAGTTGTGTAACAAGGGACGAAATTAGATTTTACTCCAGAGTCATACATGATATTTTCTGGACCATTTCATTTTTTATAATTATTGCTGAGCCCAAAGAAATTATGCTTTACAGCGTGAGCTTCTTCAGATGTTTAGCATGGAGATCTTGGAAACTAGCGGAGATAAGAGAGACGAGAAAATTTGAGCAAGCCTCGTGTTTTTTTACGGTTGACTATATCGCATTTCGAAAAAACTGTTATTTCGTTCGATTCCTGTAGCTCTGTTATTATTGATTTCAGAAAAAAAGTATAGGGGAGAAAATTCAAGATAGCTATGTGCTTAATAAGTAGGGCGCAACATTGTCGTTTGCCTTCCAGTGGTGTTTAATCGGGAGAGGTCGAAATTGAACGGAAAGCATTAAAAATGTTGAAAATGGGTAGAAATGCATCAACTTGTCTGCTTACTAACAGGGTAAACACGTATTTATGGCAATTTCCAGACTTAATATATAATTGTAAAGAAATCAGGTATTTAGCTTGCGATAAAAGCTTATTATGTTGGAAACCGTATGTGGAGGAACCATGTAAATAGTGCAACACACAAATTTAAAAAAAAAACGGAAGGAGACCATATAAAGAATTTCTACGTGATTTAACGGTGATGTTAAGAGTGTGCAGTTTGCAAAAATCGGACAAACAATGTTTCGTCAGTTTGGGAAGAAATACAATTCAACACGGGAAATACCAAGTCTGCAGACGCTACGTAAGTAATTTTCCGCAGTGCGCGAGAAGATTGAGAATTATGTGAAAACCGCAGCAAAAAAATGAACGGTTGTGGCTAACCGTAGATGAAACTACAGACATTAAAAAAATTCCGTAATATCGATTGTAGCACGGACAATGACTTTGAAAGGACTGTCACACCCTTATTTGCTAGCATGTAAAAGACACCAAAGATGTACTGCCGAATCTGTTCATAATGTTACTAGACAACTTTGAAATTTCATCAAAGCAAGTGTTAATGATGGTTACCGATGTTGCTGCGGATATGTTTCGCACTGGTAAATTATTCAAAGCTGTTCAATCGAATTTGCTGCACATAACATCTCTGCTTCATGCTTTATATCTTGTAGCAGCCACCGTACAAAAATGTTATCCCGATGTGTTTCTTAAATCACCGAAACGTATTCGGCTATGTCGTTCACAGTGTCCTGATATACCGGAACCGCCGCAGCCAATTCTTACACGATGTGGTACAAGGTTAGAAGCAGCATTCTATTATTTTAAATATTTTGAAAAGATCAAATTACTGATTTTACAACTGGACGCTAAAGGAGCAGCTGCAATAAAGCTAAATCAAATGCAATTCCGAAATCCTCAAGTTGCAGCAGACTTAAAAACTATTAACGACAATTACCTTCCAGTAGCCGACAATAAAAAAATTGCAAAACACTTCGTTGTCCTTCGGGATCCATGCGAAATTGTTGACCACGTAGAAACAGTGCTATATATTTTAGATGAGGAAAAAAGTGTTTCAATCAGAGAAAAATTTAATACTATATTACGTAAAAATGTCAATTTTTCTAGAATACGCCATCTTTTTAACAATAGTGTTGCGGAAGATCCGTTATACAAATTCAAAGTACGCGAATATTACATCGCTAGATACAGTACGATCTTTTTCTGCGTACGCCGCAACGGACGGGTCCCAAAGAGACTACTGTAGAAACGTACGCTATGATACAGGTGTTGAAGGCCTCACTTCCAGATTTCTTTTCAGCCATCTAAGCATGTTCGGTAAGTTGTTTACTATATTATGTTTGCGTTTTCATATTTTGTGCTAAATAACGCGCGTTTATTTCGATTAACCTAGCGCAGTGACGCTACTGCGCTACGGCGCTCTATGAATAAGACACTTTTTATTTAAACTAGAATTTTTGGGGTACCACATTTTTTTTTTTTTTGGTTTTGATTTTAGAAAAAAGATTTCAACGATATAACACTTCGCATAGTTACATATTTTTACAAATAAATAAATAACAGCCATTTCTCAATTGATAGATGCAATTCACCTTGGTTTCCAGTTGATGGTGACTGAGGTTTCGTAAATTAACAACATGCTGTTGTGCAGCTTGTACGGCATTTTTATGGAAAAAATCATGCTTTTCCTGATTGGGAAAATTCATGTTGCTAATTTACAAAACCTCAATCAACGTTAATTGGAAACTAAGATTATTTGCACCTATCAATAATTGTCGCTTGCCTCTATCAATGGTTTCCATGCTTCCATTATTCACGTGAACAATTCAGAAATTAAACAGACAAAATGGCCGTAATTTTATATTTTATTTATTTTTTATTTATTTATTATATATTTTTAATATTTATTTATGAAAATAACTATATCAGTGTGTTATATTATTGGAATCGTTGGAAGCCGACTCAATAATAACAGAGCTGAACGAAACAAAAAACAAAAAACAGTTTTTCCGGGATTTGTAGTTAGCTGTACATTTTTTCAAAAAAAAAAGGAAAAACAAACAAAATGCTCATCCAATTAAGCTTGCAATACTGCCATTTTCCCCCATTTAATCGTCTATCTCCGCGAATCTCCGAGATCCCCATACTAAACATCGGAAAAAAGTCGACCTGTATATATATTTACTTGCTTAGATAGTACTAAATTAACAGCGAAGTAGGTATTTCTATAGTTACGTTAGAAACTGTCAGATTGTTTATCGCAATTTATTTTTTACGTCAACATTCCCGAAGCTATTGTACAGGAACCAAAAATAGCTACACTACATCTTCTGCCCCCAAAATTAAAAATAAAATATGAAAATAAATATATTTAAAAAATGGATGAGCTCCAACAATGTCAAGAGAACAATGGGTTATTTTCACATATTTTTCATTTGCAAATAAAACTTATCCAACTAATAAAAATCATCGATCTTGCGGCCAAAATGTTCGTTAAAAACGACGGTCTCCTTAAAAGATATCGACATAAAAAAACAGAAGCTTAGAAGTTTTTTTAAAGAGGAAACTGCAGTTTTTACAAACCGATAAAAGCAAAAAAAAAAACTGTTATTAGCGACGATATGCTTGCACGTATTTCACTAGCTCGCGAAAATATATTTGTTACGCAACTGTTTTATCTTGTGATAAAATTATACATGTTAGATGTGACCAAAGGTGACATTATTGACAAATGCCATTAGTACTAACTAAATAAATGGGACTGGCTAGGAATAACATTGTATTTAAACCTCGTTAGAAAAGTGCTGTTGCAGAGCTAGAGCAATTACAAATCTCGGTTTAAATTGTCCGAACCTTCTAGTTATCTCGCGTCTTTTTTGGTAGATGCTTGCGACAAGATTATTAGGATCATTTCAATTAAACGTAAGTCTTATATGAGCAAAGATAAAAGATTATCCCAAAAATACGCTATTCTTACAATTTAAATATTAGATATTTTTAGCGGAAGTATTGCGTTTTCTTAAATATAAAAGTTTTAAAACAGGATCAAATAAAGCTAAAACCTCAAACAGAAGTTATTCTCTTCAAATCAAATATGAACAAGATTTATTTTGACGATACATTGTATTAAGGCAAGTACATCGAAAGTTTAAACCAAATATTATGGGATTTCATGGTGTTCTTTAAAGCAGTTGGCATGATTTGTAAGATAAGAAGAGATTAAGTGAAATTGAGTCATAAAGGTCATAGAAAGAATTTATTATAGTTTTTTTAACATCTAATAACAATATAAGTATGGAATTCTAGAGTAACACTTACATATCAACCATTAGGCACTTTATAGAAGTATAATTGGCAAAGTTGAAACAAGAACAAGTGATAACTTCTTCTGTACACCCCGACAAAGCAATTCCAATTTGCAGCAATTCCATATTGAATCACTTCACTTTTTAAATTCTTGTTTCTAATAAAACCAACAACGGCTAACCCTCTAAATCATTTGGTTAGGCTGATCCAAACAGCACGCTCAAACACGCAGATTAATTGCGCAAAAAACCATACAAGTTTAATTGATTAATTCGGGACAGCTGTTTCGATGTTTTCAACCGAAGAATGGTCTACCGACGAAGCCGGAAGCCCCATAAAATTTCAGCCCGCTACCTCTAACGGCTTAGGAGATAAGGGCGTTTTGAAGTTTTCTGGAATCTCGTCGCACACGGACGGAAAATCGACATCGCTCCGGTTTTCGTCGATTATCTCCTCAGATATGCATCTGCGGTATGCGAAGCGGGTAGGCGTTCGAAAGAGAATTGAACGGCGGATCGACTGCGTCTAAGCGGAATCCCCTGGCTCTTCGCTTTGACGTGTTTCCCGTGCTTCAAAGTTGAATTTCATTTTTCAAATTTGGGACGCCGTAGCGTCCGAACGGCTGGAGCTAGGGAGTTGCGATCGCGCGCACTTAAAACGCTCGTCGAGACCTTTCGAACGAGCCCGACTCATCCTCGTAGCTCGTCCGGTTTCCGAGATCTAGACACGACGTAAAAATTTGCGCCAAAGTGATGGAATTTTTGAAAGGCCAAACAAAAGTTGGGTCAAAATGTGCCCAGCTTAGGAGAAAAATCTTTGAGAGGAAACCGAGGTGGCCACTATCCCTAAACGGAGCTGTTTTTGCCAAAGTAAGACAAACTCCTTCCCCGTCATCCCATAAACTCAATGAATTTTCGTCAAACCATCTCATAATTAAACACTTGTTCTTCTTAAACACGGAAGAAATTACAAGGCTTCAGTTTCACGAAATCACAGTGACCTTTTTGAATTATAGAATAAGAACTACCAGCATAAGTTTCTTGGAGGTAATAATCTTTGAACAACTGTTTGGATTTGTTCAACGGCTCTTGAACATACCAAAGGATTTTCAAAATGAACTTTCTTGAACCTTGGATCCTAAATTGTTGCCAATGAGATTAAACGAACTTTTTTGATGTGGCCAAAGCTCGCTTATTAATGATTCTTGCGGATTCTTTGTTTGTCCAACTCACTTTATTACTTTTTTATGAAGAATCATCAATGAAATTGTTTTGCTAATTTTGCTAATGCATAATCCTCACCGCAAAGTTCTTTTGCAGCTACTTCCAAAGGTTGTAACAACTGCAGCAATATTTTCTTTTCGAATATTCCAACGTTCACATGTTTCAGTTAATACTTGGGCCAGATATTCTGATGTTCTCTGGCGTTCCTCGAGATCGTAAACGATGAAATTTTCAAAGTGTACGGTGATTCCCAAAAAGCTTCTAGTTTCCACAACATCGCTCCAAATATCGGTTGTAAGAGTGATACCATCGATGTTTGACAATTTTTCTTTGATTATTGTAGCCAAGGAGTGGTATTTGGTTCTGGTCTTCTGGTAAAAGTTTGGCCGTTAGGTATTTTATAATGAGGAGCGGTAACATGCGAACGAGAACCCTCATTTTCCACCAAACTAAGAGGCTGTTTATCTTTGCATGTCATAAATAAAAGTGCATGTTTGTACAATTGGTTTTGTTCAAATTTTAATGTCGATTTACACGCAAAAAAAAAACGGGTCTGAACAGATCCTTTACACAAGTATTATAATATTATTTAATTAACACGGAACAATAAACAAAATATTTTATTCCTTCCTAATGATTAGATTGGCTTTTAAATTGTGCATAATTAACCACTATTAAACTTTCGACCTCACCTAATGAAAGTTTTTCTGGATAACTCTGCATCATGCATGATTGTAATTAATTCTAATTTGTTAATCATTCCATTTAAAGAAAAAAGTTACAATTAACTATTAACATCTACTAAATGCTTCCCAGTTAAAACCTTGTTTTATATACAATTCTAGAATAAAGCTAAAACCACTGGCGATAAAATTTCAAGGTGAAAATTCAATAAAGTAATTTTCTTTTGAATTTTAAAAGCAGGCTTCCACATTTCGAATCGGTCCCATTACCTGTATTTGTTCTAACTAAAAGCTTTTTTTACAATTCATCGATTTAATTTTTCATTTTACACACGCATTAGCCTATAAATAACGGAATTACGTCTAACCTGAGCGGAGAGGAATGTTTTCCATATATTTGTTTGTAACTTGTACGCTTCTACGGCAGCGGAATAATTGCTTTATCGCAATCCAGTGATTACCAGGTGAATCATGTAGTAAAAATATGAGAAACCGAATGTGTACATATGCATACACGCATAAATAATAAATATATAAAATGTCATTGTACAATCTTTTATCATTATCCTTATGTGTACGTATACATGTTTTATGTACATATTGTCTTGTTTTTGGTTTTATAAATCTCGAAAAATATAAAAGGTATCAACAAATTTGATAAGGAAGGTTACGAAGTTTTTGGTTGTTTTTTGTTTGTTTACCGAATTAGGAAAGAATTTAATTTGGTCTCAAAACACCGTCTTTATTTTTTTTCATTTAGACGGTGTGTTTGTTAGAAACAATTTTTGTTTTTACAACATTTAAATGGCTACTTTTTTTAATGTAGTTTTTTGTTGTGCCATTTGTACACGATTTGATACACGTTGATGTGCACTAGTTGTAACTGCCTTAGGTGCAAGTGTAATTAAGGTTGTTATAGATGTTTTACATCCAAATATACCAGGAAAGCTATATCTAACAGTAAGTAAGGGCCTTGAACGGTTACTTTGTTCCAGAAAATTCAAACAAGGATAATACAATGTCCAACTAAAAAAGGTAAAAAATTACAATTATTCATGTAGGATCGATGTATCAAACGACTGATTAATGTGTAGTAAGTCGCCAAGTGATCTCAACATGCTTGCTATTAAATTGTGGCCCCCCTACTGCTGAAGGGCTTCTCGAAAAAGAATTAAAAATGAAAACATATTTAATATATTCTTGAATAAAAACAGTTAAGTTTTTTTTATTAATTATCTTTTTTAAAATAAAAATGAATAAAAAAAAATATGCCGCCCCAAACTCCAGATCTCAATCCGATCGAGCTTTTGTGGGAGGAAGTCGATCGACAGGTTCGAAAATCTGCTCCAACATCGGCAACAGTACTTTGGACGCAACTACGGGATACGTGGAAGAAAATAGAGCCACTAACACTAGCGAAGCTGTTAGATAGAATGGCGAAACTGTGTGCGGCAGTAATAAAAGCGAGAGGTGAACATATTGACGAATCCCGAATTTAAGTAAATTTATGATTATCATTGTTAGAAAATTGACAAGCACATTGTTTTTATTACTGTTAAAGTACTTTGTATAAGCACAGAATAAAGGTTTATTTTATAATTAGTATTTGACTTGTTTTTGTAATCTTTTAAGGGTGGGTAAACATTTATGGCCGGTAGTGTATGTATTACTTCACCTTAGCAGATGTTAGAAGGAGCAACGTTTTATGTCATTACGTCAGGCTTCTATTTAGGGGTTTATTCTGTGGTTTGCAATGAGAAACTTCTCCAGTTTTTTTTTCTAAAAAATGTTTTTAACTCCAATCAATACACTCAAGGCACTAGCTTTAATTCAAGATGGAAAATATTGTACTAGGCGCTATTAGTACAGCAGTTCAAAGAGCCTTTCTGCGCTTTAATGAAACCGACAGCTATACTAGGAGACCAGGATCAAGCCGTTGAATAATAACATCCGAACGAGGTGGTTTCTTCAATTTTGGGGGGATAAGTATCTGATATCGGTTGAGGAAGCAAATCGACGACTAGCCGAAGATAATTTAATGTCTCTATCTGTGGAACATCGTAGAGCTTGACTAGTTTCTGCACAAAATCGCGGAGACTGGAATCACGCCGATTGGCGTATTACTGCCGGATGAATCCGGATTTCGCCTTAGTTCACCAGTTGGCCGGGAATGAATTTATTAGAGAAAACACGGAGAGCGATTTGCTCAATGCAGTATTGTAGAAAGACGCGGAAACTGGAATCACGCCGATTGGCGTATTATTGCCGGATGAATCCGGATTTTGTTTTAGTTCACCAGTTGGCTGGGAATGAATTTATTAGAGAAAACACGGAGAGCGATTTGCTGAATGCAGTATTGTGGAAAGAATCAGCCACCAAGGAGGATCCGTTATGGTTTGTACTAGCATAAGTAGGGAAGTCCGTACTGAATTGGTGGTAGTTGATGGGGTTCTATGATAGTTGCTAGGTACATGAACACTATCTTAGAATAGCTCACGGTTCCTTTTGATTCATTTATAGGGCCTAGTTTTATTTTTATGGACGATAAAGTGCGTCCGCATAATCAGCGGATACGATCGGGATTGTGCATATGAACAGGCCAGCTTGACTTCAATCCAATTGTCTAGGACGGACTAGGAAATCAGAATCGAGCACGTAACAACTTGGGTGAATTTGCTGCGCCGCTTCAGGCAGGGATGGGAGGAATTGGACTAAAATGAAAAATTTAATTAATTCCATGCCGAGGCGCATGCTAGCTGTCAGAAAGGCTCTAGATGCAAATACTCGGTATTAGTTGCAATAAGTATTCTAAAATGTTGTTATTATTGTTTTATTTATTAATTAAACCATTTTTTTTAATTCCAAAATAATCTAATATAATTTTACAAATTAATATGCTCTTCCTTGCAAATGTTTTTTATTGGATTTTATCTGTTTCTCTTAAATTTATTATTAACATTGTATCTTCCTTCACGAAGAAAAGTTCAAATGGATCGAATTTTTTGTATCCGAGTGCGAAAGGATCGAACAAAGTTACCCGTGTTACTTGCAAGCATTACCAGCATTTCTTATGTTTTATGCATCAGTTGTTGCCAACTTTTTTAGTTACCAGCACTTCTTAATTTTTTTTAATTTCTTAATTTTTTAATGTAATTCTTGCGATTAAAAAATCCAATTTCGTTTAAGAACCACTGTTTGGAAGCACTGAAGAATTCGAATTTCGACAAAAATAACGAATCCTCGCGTTTCCTTTAGCTGCTTAAGTTCCATATGATATCTCTACTGATAAGTACATAATACATACAAGCAAATTTACTTACCGCTAAAAATTTTTCGCATTGTGCCTTAAAATCATTACTGGGGATATAGCTTTTAGAACAGGCGGCATTCCTGTGGAAGTAGTTATATAGTTTTTCGGCCAATAGTTGATATCTGGGGAACAGATAACGCTAAACACACCGAAAAATATATTAATGCTTCTAAACGAATATTTTTTAACAGGCATCTTACTGTAAATGTCCCCAGACCTATGCCGTTTATACCTTCTTCCTCAGAGGACTTTTCGGATAAGATCTGCAAGAGAAAAATATATTTAGAAATATAGATTGCATTAGGAAACGATGGAAGATGAAAAATGGAAATGAGGAACCTGAAATAAATCAATTTTTTTCTAGATTCTAAACAATTTTAAAAGTTTTATTTCGGCAAAGACCTTGGGGGAATAGAAATAGGGATATTTGAAAAATTAATTTTAGCACTAAATCTCCAAAAAGATCTCAAAACAAGCAAGATACAAGATTTGAAACATTTTGCGACTTTTTATTTTTGATTGTTTACAAAACTAGCAATAAAATTGGAAATTTACTTGTTGCTACTATTTACTTTATTGAACCTTGAAATGTATTTCTGCGTTCAGCTTGTCAAGTAGCGATGCATAGATAGTTAATGATCTCAACTCCGTGATTATCCCAAAAAAAAAAGACAGTCGCTACCACTTTTCCGGTGGCCGATTCTCTTTTTCTGAGATGGTTCACCATTCGTAGTCCACTGTTGATTTTGGGCGTGCACTGGTAGAAGTATTCAAGTTTCATCTATGGTTAATAGTCGACGCCAAAACTCCGACTTATTTCACTTAACAACAGAGTTTTAGAAATATTTGTTCGAATACATCTTTGGTCCTGAGTGGCAAACGCGGGATCTAACGCACAGTTAGCCTTTTCATGTCCAAATCTTATAAATACGTTCTTTCGAGATCTTAATTCGAGGGTCGTCTAGGATCATTTAGTGATTTTTTCCACGTTCCACCATGTTATCGGCAGTGGTTGGAATTTTTTGGCCGTCTCGAAGGTTTATCACCAACCAAGTCGATATGATCACGTTTAAATTCAGCTGCCCAAAAATGTCATAGTGGCAAGTGATGGCTCAGAAACCCCATAGACAGGGTCTATCTCGACTTTTATTTGCATTTATTTTGCAGAAACTCTAACATCGACTAACCCAAACGACAACTTAGTGTCCAACATAGCTGGAATTTTCAAAAGTATCTTTTAACGTATGCGGAACTATATTTTATGTTGATGCTCGAAATTTCGCTTTTAAGGTGTTAGGTTTAAAAAATTATAATTTCAGTAAACAATAATACGTTTTAATTTTTGTTGCGTGTTTATTATTTTTAGTTTGATATTTTGTCTAAAAAGACCTTGAATTAATGGAAATTGGGATATTGCAAAAACAATTTTAGTACGATACTTAACAACACTATTCTTTTTTTGGAAACGACGTACAGCGCCATAAATTTTTGAAAAATTATCACGAAATAGAACCGGTTATATTTATTTCCATATGGATTATATAAAAAAATAGGTATATTAAATGTAAAGAATCGAGGTTGAGTCTGCGTAAAGTCATGTCTTAATAGAAAAGAATTGAAAGAGGGTCGCTTTTCTCACAGGTTCTTTGTTATCGTGAAAAAGAGGCCAACCTAAATTATTAATTTCTTTTTTCAAAAATTTAAACCTCAAAATTTTTAAGTGTTTTGGGAGCGAAAGGAGCAAAATCAATAAAATCTTCACAACTTATTTACGATAAATACATTCGAATACTGCAGGGGACTTTTACTTCTACTTTCCCGGGAAGTACCGTTGATTTTGTTGTTTTAGAAACAAAGTCATGTGTACGTCAATGGGTTTTTGGAAGACGTTTGCAGAAAATCCCACAATTTACGAATTGCCAACGAATTTTCACTTCGACAAATAGTCAAAGTTTTGGGCAATTATTTTTATGTATTTTTGGAGACGAAGGATTTCTTGAGTGTAGGCTTTCACGACCGTAATCCATAGTAGAAATGTCTTTCGGGTGATGTCGTGTAGTTAATATTTTACTTGACGTTTCGCTGACCCTGCTGTCAGCTTCTTCAGAAGATTTCTAAAGACTGCTGTTGTTGTCTGTTGTTATGTATCCTATTTCTGTTCCGCTTTGCTGATCCATAACCGTTCTGCTTTGCTGATACATAACCGTTCCGTTCCGCTGAATCGCGTCGTTCGTTGTATGACGACTCCGTAGTGCTAACTTCCACGTGTTGCTGATCTTGTGTCCATCTTCGCGATTGAAGTTGTTGGTGTTCTTCATTATTTCTATGGATTCGCGTATTATCCTCGGGTAGCAGTGACTGGTCCTGGCTAATACCTTAACGTCGCTGTAGCTTATGCGGTGGTCTCCTTGTTGGTGCAGGAGTTCTGCTACTGCAGATTTTTCAATATGCCTAAGGCGAGAGAGAGACGCACGCAAAAGACAACAACAGCAGTCTTTAGAAATCTTCTGAAGGAGCTGACAGCATGGTCAGCGAAACGTCAAGTAAAATATTAACTACACGACATCACCTGAAAGACATTTCTACGAAGGATTTCTTGTTGCATATTTTACAATATTTTTGGGGCAATTAATCGGATGTTAATCTGGGGTAAATTTAGGATCAGATACAAATATCAACGAAATATTTTGCATCACCTTCGAATGTTCAATAACTGGACGTTTTGTCTAAAAAGATTTCGAATTTTGGAAATTTTTGGATATTTTAGTCTAAGAATATTCCAAATGGATTAACAATAAGATTCGAATTTGAACTAAAGGTATCAAACAGAATTAAAAAACCGATTTTTTCGTTGCTATATGCAATATATCAGAAAAAAATTAAATTAAATGTTTAGCGATTTTACATAGAATAAATTTAAAACCACGTGAAACATAATCTTGATAATCTGATAAAAGATACAAGATAGCGAAGTAGCGATAAAGAGATTAAACAAGATTAAAATGCTGAAAGAAGGTACTAGGAAAAAGATCAATTTTGCAATCATATTTATTGCTTTCGGCAAACAGTAGTAATCATCAATCATTATCTTAAAAAATATGTATTATTCCTACTATTTAAAATAAATTCTTAAAAGCAAGTAGCTCTTACGTAAAAACAAAAACTAATTTACGCAATTAAATATAATGTTGCATAAAAACAAGATAAACAAATCATTAGCTTCCAGTGTTTTAAAGTATTAATAAACAAAAAAAAAACAAAAAAAAAACAACACTTATGTACTTATTTCAATTTCAATGATAACATACAAACAACCAGTTTAGCGAGAATTCACGTGCAAAGCACGTGCTTTTTTTCCGAAAAAACGGAATATCGTCAACTGTTTTATACATGAATAAAAACAATATTATTTAAATATTTTTTTCTCATCGAAATTATATGTTTCGAGGTATGGCAGGTAGAATTGTAGTTCATCAACTTCGAAATTATGGCTTGTTTATTTCAAAAAAGACGACAATAAAATGGGTTTACACGTTCCATACGAATGTTAGTAACAGCCTGGCATACTAATTTACCACAAAATAATATGTAATTATATAAGGAATTACGCGTAATGAGTAAGGTAAATTAACATAATATAGGTTGTTTGCAAAGAGAAATTAATTT
The DNA here is from genome assembly GCA_902654985.2 of Oryctes borbonicus. NCBI lineage: Eukaryota > Metazoa > Arthropoda > Insecta > Coleoptera > Scarabaeidae > Oryctes > Oryctes borbonicus. Next base: position 538,405 of record LR736933.1, read on the forward strand.
GTTGAAGAATCCAAAACTGTTTTGACCTAGACATCATAAACGAATAAATACGTTCGCATTTATGGAAATTAATTTTATATTTGTTAATATGCAACATGAATAAACAACGCAAAATTACCTTGATTTTGCTAGTCTTATCTGTGGATCTTTTTTAATTTTTCAACTTTAAATTCCTCGTGATTAATTGAAGAAAAAAAAAATCAAATTATATCGTAAATAGCGGTGATGTTATGAAAATTCTTACAATTCGCATCCTCTTTTTTTGCAATTGGAAATTTTGAACGGTGCCAATTTTAAGAAAAACGATGATTTCAAACGCTTTCGCAGAAGATTGGACATCGACGCGCGACGTATAAAGCGCGCCATTTTCAAAAAAACAAAAGCTGGACTCAGCCAACTGGACAATGCGGTTGGAAAGTTGGACTATTTACTTATTTGTAAAAGTACGAAACGTACCGCAACAATCCCTTCGGCGTGCGAATGGAAATGTGTCAGAACGCTGATGTTCTACCTGACTTCCGATACGACAGGAGAAATCTTACCTTGGCTAATTTGTCCACAGGTGACATGACCGTTTGCGTTTGGAAATTTTCTTGAACGTCTGTGCCAGACGACGATCTGGACAGTTCGTCCTTCTGTATCGTGTCCGTGGTGTCCGCGCTCATCGAGATCACACTTCCTTTTTTCGAGCCGCCACCGTGCGAATGATGGTTCCCCATGATAAATAACGATCTTTTTTTCTTATTGTTTAGGCGTTACTAGAGCCACATTTTCGATGTATACCTTGCTTCCGTCAGTTGAACACAACGACTGCCACTATGTTAGTTTATTCGTTGGTCACACTGGATTATCAGCTGTTCACAATTGAACTAGTATTCATTTGTACCAATTAATAGCGATTGATCCAAAATGATGAGAATTTGAGATTTGTCCACTAGAACACCCAAAAAATTGCATATTTGTTGTGTTCAGAAACTCATCACTAAACTCCAAAATACATACTGTACCTTTGTGGCAGTAATTTCAGAATGGTGATATCAAATTGTAGCTTTAAAAATCAACAAATATTTCAGTTATTAAGGAAATATTTCTTTAACATCAATTACGTATTGCTATTAAATATTACATTTCATCACGGTTTTCCCGAATATGAAGTACGTACGGTGACTGGGAATTACCTAAATCAAGGTACAGTGTTGTACATAAAATCCACGTCTTATAAGAAAATTTGTTATTAATGAGTACAAGTAAATTTTAATTTTGCCATTTAGTTTTACGTAGAAACTGATGCAAATCGTATTAATACGACTGCTTTAACCACTAGATTTGTAATTTTCTTTTCGAAATTACAAAATATGGCTTTCTTTTTAAAATAATTAAAAAAGAAAGTGCTAAAGAAGAACGTTATTTATTTTAATTTTTTTTTCTAATTTGCCAGTTTTCGTATTCATATTTCCGACAATAAGGAACATATTCACGTGGATTATGCTAAAAAATTGGCGAATATGTCCTTTATCCCTCCAAATTTATAAATAGTCAAGTGGCTATTTTTATTTCCGCGAAAAATGTGTTTTTTTGATAAAGAAATAATATCACATATTATACAGATTTCCCTCACAGCATTTTTTTAAATTTCGCGGATAATTTAAATTGGTAGCTCCGTTAATAAAGGTCATATTCACATACATCCGGGTAAAAACTGATAAATATGCCCTTCATTACCGGAACTACCAATTTAAATTATCCGCGAAATTTAAAAAATGCTGTGTGGGTTGGTTCAATTTCAACTGTGAAAAATTTACTTGTTTAGTATTATTCAAATTCGATCATAGTGAGTGAAATAATAATAAGAAGATAATAAATTATTTTATTTGTTTCTTATTAATTGTTAATAAGAGATGAAACGAAGTTCAACTAAGAGAAAAATAAAGAAAATGCTACAGATACAAAATAGAAAAATTTAAGTACAACGAAGAATCGATATTCTTCGAATTTTAGTAGAATATTGAAGATAAGGGAAGGAAATGAAGGTGTTCGAAGGGGAACAATTTTTTTTTAAATTAAACTGTTGTAATAATTGCTCATTAATTTTTTAAATAGAAAATAATTTACTTTTCATTTTCTTTATGCAAACTCATTTGTTTAATTTCTGTTTTGCAAAAATTAGTTTATTGAAATTCTTTTTTAGAGTAAATATGCGTGATTAATCGTTCTTTTCTTTGTTTTTTCAATAAATTCTTTGCTTCAAATTGTATTCATGTTGCTTTGTGTATTACTATTAGCTTCTAATAAATGATTTGGCGCGCATTTTTAAACGTTCAATAATCTTGAATACCAACCTTGACCTGGCCTTTTCTTTGTTGTACAATATTGGTAGCACTGCGATACGGTGTTTATCAGGTGTCCTCTCTAAATATTTTCTGCTCTGTCATTACTACTTGAAATAACTTACAAAAATGTCCCAAAAAGTTGCCGTTGTTACTGGAGGTAATAAAGGCATTGGCTATGCCATTGTTAAAGGATTATGTGAAAAGTATGCAGGAAAAGTGTACCTAACTTCCAGAGATGAAGCGAGAGGCCAGGCTGCTGTTGCAAGCCTAGAAGAGCTAGGTTTGAAACCTTCATTTTTTCAACTAGACATTGACGATCAATCGAGTGTAGATAAATTTAGAGAGTACATTCAAAAAACATATGGAACTATCGATATCTTAATTAACAACGCTGCAATTGCATTTAAGTCGCGTGCTACGGATCCTTTCGATGTACAAGCTGAAGTTACTGTAAAAACTAATTATTTTAGTACTCTAAGAGTATCGGAGGCATTGATTCCATTACTAGGACATGGTGCAAAACTTGTAAATGTTTCTAGTTCGGCAGGACATTTATCGAGAATACCTTCCGAGGAACTTCGAAAGAGATTTTCAGATCCAAATCTTACAGTTCCGGAATTAAATAAGTTGATGAACGAGTTTGTTACGGCTGCTAAGCAGGGTTCCGATATTTCAAACACATGGGGCACTTCAGCATATGTTGTTTCTAAAGTAGGCGTGAGTGCCTTAACAAGAGTACATCAAAAGATGCTAGATGATGAAACACCATCGAGGAATATATATGTAAATTCTGTACATCCTGGATATGTTGATACTGATATGAGTAGTCATCAAGGACCTTTAACAATAGAAGAAGGCGCTGTTGGACCGTTATACTTAGCTTTAGAGGAGCATGGCTTGAAAGGTCAATTTGTTTGGAAAGATTGTTCTGTTGTCGATTGGCTTGCATCAAAGGTAGCTGCTGTTTGATAGCTTCATCAATGAACAAGTTCTTCAGTTCCTGTTTTGCATTTTCTGCTTGTTATGATATATGTTAATATTAAGATGTAAGCTTTATAAAAATACATTGGGTGATTAATTAAATATGAAATGGTTTATAAAAATGTACTTTTTAATAAATTGTGCAGATACATATTTTTGTAAATTTGAATCAAAATCCTTTTTAATTAAATTACATAACAAAAAATTATTAAAACTGTGATTTTTAAATAACCGCCAAAATACTGGTGACGTCATAATATTTATTTGTAAATTTCTAACAAGAAACATAACCTCAACATATTTTTATATAAAGAAAACGACTTGATGCTTAGCACTTTATAGAAAATAAAACTTGCGAGTTATTTTAAATAGTGTATTCTATAGCTGTGCCTATCAGCTTCGATTAAAACGCTGGAAAAAAAAATATTCATATTGCTATAATCCATGATGTGCCATAGGAGAAAATCAGCTGCGCACCTTTGGCGTGGTTCACATGCTGAGTTACCATGAACAACTCGCCTCTGGCATGGTTTACACGTAGAGTTACTGTGCTAACTGTTGCCTACCACCTTTCCCTTTCCTGAAGAAGCCCCATATGATTGCGGCCGAAACGTTGGGCTTTTGTTTAACCATGACACGGTCCGAACCCGGAACATGTTTAGTTTTAACCGACTGTGGTCGTGGAAGCCTACATTGTTATAGTTGCCATTGTTAGTCAGCCACTTCCCATAACGTGGCATAAGTTTATCAATATTGCTGTTGTATTCACCCGTCGTTAATGGTTATAGCCACGAAGTTACAGCTTCCTTGAACTCTTCAGTGAGAGATGACAATCATGGGGTGCGATTGTATCTCGCGAACCGCTATTAAAAGCTTAAAGACCAGCGAGCTTTTTTTTATAGCCACGGCATCCGAGAGAGATTTTGAAATATCGGAGGGAGTCGTGTAAAATGTTCAAGATGAAGCGGCCGTTTTGTCGAAGTTCTTTGTGTGGAATTCACACCTGGCGGGATTCTTTATTATTACTTCATGTTAAAGAAATGAACTTTGATTCAAGCTGAGGGAGAGCCACACAGCGGCGGTGTTTTTCACTCCCTGAACGATCCTCGTATTATATCCCACAAAATAATCTAAGTAACTAATCAAAAACTGAGCGTGTCAACATATTTGTGTAAACCTAATTAAAAAGATTATAGAAAATTTTAGTTTTTATGTCTGCTTTGGCTAACCTTGAAATATATAATCGGTATATTCCAATTAATTTTGCTTTATAATAATTTTTATCGGAGCCTATCGCTGTAACATTGTCAATGTTAATAAAAATCATTTTTATCACAGAATTATAGTTTATTTCAGAGATAACATAGCTATCAAGTAAATCACATGATTTATTCGAACAATACAAGTACTAAACACATTTATCCTAACTTAGGTAATTACAAACTTATTCTACGTAATTTTACGCCAAAAATTGTATATTTTGAAGATCGTGCGATAAAGATACATTAAAAAATAATCTATTTAATCTACCTTTTACGTCGATTTTTTGATTTTCTCTTATTTTGCGAGGCTTCTCCTACCGTTATAGTACCGCTGGCTATTTCCTCACGATCTTCCGACTTCTCGATAACTCTCTGGGCGTCAATATAAAACATAAGATCTCTTATTTGTTCTTTTAGGTCAAGGATCTCTTGATCTCTAGTTGTTTTGATTTCAGTTAATTTTTCTTCTAATTTCGCTACTTTAGCTTGCCATTGTTGTTGGTTGTTTCTTAGAGCTTTACCTAATTGTCGTTCTTCGTTTAGTTCATTTATTGTTGCCAATAATCTGCGGTAAAAAAAAGTTAATTATCGAAAAGGTACTTTGAGATTTGTTCTTTGCGTACTTCGAGGCTTGCTGAGTTATTTTCTTCTCGTGATTTTGCTTCTCCTTCATAACGTTGGATAATTTTGATTTTAATTGCTTATTTTCCTCAGCTATTGAGGTTAATTTATCTCTAAGAGCTTTCGTTTCTTCCCCAGCTTGATAATCTAATCTGCATTTGAAAGAATACATGTGATACACTTTCAACTGATTAAAAATCATATTACGTACTGTGCTAGTTTGTCTTCGAAATACAATCTTTGTTCTTCAAGTTGCGAAGTTAATAAATAGGTAAATTCCAGCTGAACAGAATCTACTTTTTCTTGTGTACCATCGGATTCAGAAGGAGGACCTTCGGATGGGACCAATTTACCATCACCCTTATTCTGGAGAAGTCGATGGACAAAATTATCACCTTTATAGTCCCAAACTCTGTGCGAACCTAATTGCAAAGCATAGCAATGTCCCGATTCTCGATAGTGGGAATGGGCATGACCTCCTTGATATCTAAACTTAGACAATTCAAATATACTTAATGCAATAAGTGAAAAATGATTACCTTCCACAACCAACATGGCCACAAATTAAACATATCCAAAGAGCATCAGGAGAAGGTCCAGATTTACCACATCTATCACATTCAGAATTTTCAGCTTGTTCGGGACTTTGTACGCAGCGACAAACTGGACACGTGGAATCGCCCCATTGTTCTAAACAACTTGCGTGGAAGGCATGGTTACACAAAATGGTTAACACACCATCGATGGACTCATCCATACGTTCTACATAAGAATTTATTTAAATTTCAGATTAGAAATTAGTGATTTTAGTGTTTTACCCAGACAAACAGGGCAGGTTGGTAGTTCTGTATGGCCGGGAGGGGGAAAACCATCATTTGCCCATTCAACCTGAGAAACCCAAACTGCTCTACATAAAATATCCGGTTCTAGGGTGTTAAAAGGAGCTCCATTGAATGTTAAGAAAAATTCTTTAGCTGCTGGGTGATTTCTAAACCTGGAATTTTAAAAGAACTGTTATTATTAGTCCATTTGATCACTACTTCAATTTGATAATCGTCAAAGTGACGCCTAAAGTCTATCTTCTAAAGAAAGGAAATCTGGATCTGAATTTGGAATAATCACTTACGTTAATAATGCCATGTATTGATTAGGCGTCGAATCCCTCAAAACTCTAATATGTGCAATTTCAGCATGACAAGGTGCTGTGAAATTCAATAAATCGTGGCATGTCATTGAATTTGGTACACCCAGTAAGCATAGAGTTAGTGCTTCTTCACTACTTGTTAAAACACTAAAAAAAAAAGGTTTTTAAGTATTTTTTCGAACTAAAGCATTTGGAAGACCTACTCTTCCTTATATAAATGTAAAATCCCCTTCGTTAGTTCAACGAAAGGATTCCCACTAAAAAAACCAATCTCGGTTTTTGAGTCTTCAACATTAGCAGCATCCGTCATTGGGGTTGTCTCTCTAGATTGCTCTGGCAATAACCCCCAATCGCTGCGAGGTGATTCTAATCGACTTGGAAACGTTTCAACACTGATATCACGAATATGACGTTGTCCACGGCTTTTAGCAGTAGAGTTGGTGTTGTCAATAGCTTCTGCACCTTCAACATCTACAAAAGAAAAGCATAACCTAAATAATAAAATCTGTAGAAATAATAACTCATGTTTACCTTTGAATTCTGAAGAATTCTCAACTTCTACACGTAAAACGCACTTCTTTACAAGATCTGACATGATCGTTGTATCGCATTTAATGTAAAACACAATAAAATTTAATTTGGAATATGAACTGGATAATAGATTTGACAAGTATGACAGATTGTAGAATGTTCACGTTTTCTCTAATAAACATTTGGTCTAATTGGCGCAATAGTACCAACATTATTTTGTTAGATTAGCGGGAAAATTGAAAGTATTGTGGATTATTAGTTTTTTTCTTCCAGATTAACGCTTGAAAATGGTGTTTATGAAACAGGTTTGATAACAAGAATTATTCCATGTTTTATCTACATAAATAGTAAGAAAATAGTGTTTTTTTTTTTCAAATAAACAGAATGTAATTTGGTAAATCAGCGTATTTATCTAAAACCTTTTAATTCTAGGGATAAAAAAATACTGATAATTAGCATCTGATATTCTTTTTAAATTAAAGCCTCAGCATTTAATGCAATTTAATTTTATTTTTATATTCCAAACAATTTTTCATACAAAATTAGCAAATCATTCTAGTATTAAAACATAAACATATGATAGAGTAATTGTAAATCTAATATATATTAATTTATTCAACGATAAAAAAGCTATATGTACTAAAAAATAAATCACAACACTTGTTTTGCGTCTGTTTTTCAACCTTTACAAAATAGAAAAAAATAATAAGAGCACCCTTTTTGAACGTAGGACAACAGAAATTAGTCAGTAAAACCTAATAGTGGAAGATACACTTAAACCATTCGAGATTGGAAGATTAGCATAATTCGTTTTATATCTACGATTAGACTAACAATATGATAATTTCAACGTTCTAATATCGCTACAATTAAGAACTTTATAAAAGAAATGCATCTTTCTTGGAATAGTATATAAATAACACTTTTATCAGGAATAATTTCCGTTAAATAATAAATAATTCTAAATATACAAACATATATTACTATTATATAAAAATATAATACGTTTATATTCTTTCTAGAGACACCTATATATTTCTTTATATAAATACATATTAGAGCAGAACAAATTGACGTAATAAAAAATATATAAATACTTATCCAGTTACTACATTAGGTGATATTTGCACTTAAGGAAAGTATAACTACCATAAAAATCTCTTATTACACTTCGTTACGACATCGACGATTTAAATGGACCGCCAAAAACTCTGAGATGCCATTCGTCGTCCAATTAATTTGCGTGATTTTTGGCGGGCCATTTAAAATCTTGCAGTGATTTATGTTCGAAATCGAGGTACTAATTCATAGTAAGACGTATGGAATTGTATAAAAGGTTTCTTTTTTTTTCCATCTAATTAATTGACTTAATGTACTAATACTAGATAATAGTGACGAGGAAATTTTATCATATGCTATATACAGGTGATTTTTTTTTTAGATCTATAGTAAATGTAAGAGAAATAAACTCGAATATACAATAATGTATATCCAATAATTTCTTCTTGATCTTTATAAGGTTTCTAGCGTATCTGATGAAAATATTGCACAATTTATTTTTTTTTAGTAATTATTTAATAAGAAATTACAGCAACTTGTATTTGAATTTTATAATCACGTTTAAAAGCAACATTTCAATAGATTGTAAGAAAAGGTAACGATGTAGCCATAAAAATGATACAGCTTATGCTGCTGATATAATAAAACGCAAGCTGAAGTTTTTCAATTAAGAAATGAAAGATGTAAGATGCTGTAATTTCAAGAAAAATTAGCTGTTAAAGTGTAGAAGAGTCGACGGAGGATAATTAAAATGTAAAATGTTAATTTCTACGAAGGATTTGATTGGATGGAATGGATGGATTGAACATTCGAACATTCATCATTAATCTCAGTTAATAGTCCTATAAATATTTTTGTAACCGTTGGAAATAAATCCTTTTGTTTCATAACCATTAAATTTATCAATATTTTAGTCCGGGTGTTTCAAACAAAAAAAATCTACTTGTATAAAGCACCACTAAGAAGTATATATTGGAAATGATTGCGCAGGTAATGTTTGACAATTTTAAACTAATATAAGTTAAGAAACAACAGCAATATATGTATATATTTTTTAAAAACATTTGCTAAACATTTAATTTATTTTTCTTGTTTTAATTATTCTAACAACAATATAACAATATAATAATTGTATAACAATTTTGTCTAGTTAATAGTGTGAGTATTTGGCACAATTTTAACACCATATTTAGAATTCAATTCTCGAAAATAGTTATTAAAGTGATTTCTCGAAAGATATAAATCGGTTAAATAATAATATAAATTTCAATATCGTGCTGTTTAAACCAAATAAAACTTATATTAGTAAAAAATGAAAATATTGTAGATCACAAAATTAAATACAAGAAATATACTTCATTACATTACGATAAGTTACCTACTACTACTGGCTTCCTTCTCCTTGTCCTTCTTCATCTTCAACGTTTGCCTCATGTGTTCAACCTCAAAATCTCTTTCGGTTACGTTCAATCGACTTATATTCAAAATCAAATATTCTTCGTTCAAAACATTGGACGGTGGCTTCTTTAACAATTGCAGAGTCTCGTATAATCCGGGGCATTTCTTTCGTGAATCGCTTTTCCCCAAGCACCCAATTAGTATGACCAGAGCGGTTTTGAAGAGCACCTTAACACCTTCGCAAAGGAAAATATCCCAGATCCGCAGCAAGCTATCCCAGGGCAATGTTCTTGTGAACGCGCAAAGGAACCATTCCGTACAATAGAACATGGGTTCGGCGTTGACCTTCTTCAAATGTTTGTACGCTGGCATGCATAGTTTCTTCAATAGAGCTTGTAAGATCAAGCCATCACGTCGGACTACTTCCATCGACGGGGAATAGTAATTTTCTAGGTAATTGTCGGAGATACGAACTAGACACCAGAATGCTTGTACTGCTGGCATGTGCATTAGAAGGAAAGCTGCGACGGGAGCTTGTGCTTGGCAATAGCCAGCTGTCGGATTGTATATTGTATATGCTTTTAGTACGTTTAATAACTCTTGCTGCCTGTTTAAAAGAAAAAAAAATGAGGTGTTAAAATTACGGAGTAAATAAATATTTTCTTTTATAATTAACTGGGGTAATTGTACAAAGTGTCTCAAAAAATATGATATATATATATATATATATATATACATTGCAGCCGCAAATGGGAGATGCTTTCGCATTAATATGAACCATTTTGTTTTCTCCACTTCATTGGACGTAATTAAATAAATAAAAATAAAATAATATCTGCTTCTATGTTTCTGGGATATTTAATAACAAATAATTCTAGCTACCGATTCTGAAGGTTTGCACACGAAGGGGATTATGTGCTTGTTTGAAGGTCGTTTTCCTTTGATGAAGCTTGAGAACTGCATCAAATTAATTGTCATTTTAAGAAAAGATGGATATTTAGGCGTCTTAAAGCAGATGAAATTAGGAGAATTGAAGAAAATTCTCTACAGCGGTACGATCATCTCAAGTACAATTACAACCTTTGCAAAAATTATTTCAAGTAACAAGAACAAAAAGTTCTGGTAAGTATAGTATAGATCACTTAGGCGGAAGCACCTAAAGGGGTATTTATTTGAAAAGTAATCGTAATTATTGTTGAAAAAAAAAAAAAAAAAACTACATTACTAACCCGGGTTTCTCTTCGGAGATAAACATTTCGTGATATGGAAACTGCCTGTGGAGATCTTTCTTGATTTCTTCTAGGGATTTTGTGTCACATGTCTGCGTTACGAGGGTTTCGTATTTAATTTCACAATTCTCACTTAGGATATTACCACCGCACAAATAGGACCATGCCTTAGGTCTGATCGACATCGGAATGCCTGTAAAATTAAAGGAAAAAAAAATTGATGATATAGTTAATTCAAAACAGAAAATAATAGGCGCTTTTCAAACAGCCCTCATAATTAACGAATTACGTAAACTTCAACGTTATCCTTGACATGTTATTGTATTTTGCACTCAATTATGAAAACAAACCTATTACATAAAACCTATTACAAATGTATATAATGTGCTAAAAAGAATGATATTTTCCTTTGAATTTGTATTTGATTTCGTGGTTGGTAAAAGCATGTTTTAAAATATTTATTTTGATGATGGTCCCATGTGCAGTTTGACTTGCTAATTTCAGGAATTTCGACCATTTTGCGGTATCCTCAATGTTTTTGAAAAATTATTTTGGTAAAATTGGGTGATAAATATCGTTCCAGAAATATTATAAATCTATTAATCATTTACAACTCCTTGTGGGGTCATTACCACATGGTAAAAAAAGGTCTAAATTATAATATCTGTACAAGGTGGGCCAAATTCGATACTTTTAATAGGGAACTTATATTTCTAAAGGAATTACACAAAAACTGACCTAAGCTTCTGGAGCTCGATTTTAAAGAGAAATCGATTGGTGAAATCCTTATTTTTATATCTTCCTTAATATAAGAGATACAGAGCGTTTTCTTAAAATGTGCAATTTTTAAAAACCCTCGTAACTTTTTTATTGGTGAAAATGTTTGATTTATATAAAAAACTATATTAGGGCGCTTTTTGACACAGAATCATATGCTGTAATTCTTTCTTTTTTTAAACTTCTATTTTTTGAGATATTATCGAGACTTGTGTTTTTTTATACGGAACACCCTATATATTTTTATACTATTGAAAAGCATATAAAATTACCTTTAGAATGATATAAC